>NWSH02000323.1:5504054-5550570 GCA_002382865.2 Heliothis virescens
CGCTCCATGTAAAACACTGGTTCTCAGCTGCATCCGGTTAGACTGGAAGCCGACCCCAACATAGTTGGGAAAAGGCTAGGCAGATGATGACGCTTTGATGCACTTCGACTTTGCGCTAGTATGAATTGACACTTATAGCAATTTTTTTTCCAGCTGATACTAATACAGAAGTTTGAGCTACTTTCAAAAAGTCACAATGCGCGGAGTCGTTTCCATAGAAACGAACCAAAGCAACACAGATGATGGTGAAGTTGATGAGAATTATTGTGATGCTCCAAGTAGCACTGACAACTCAGATAATGAGGGCGTTAACCATGAAGCTAATGGCGATTCTGATAATGCTGATAACGAATCCTCAAACAATGAAAATGATCCGCCTATTGCAAATGCTCTAAGGAATCCAGATTTTAATGTAGTACACGTGGATCGTATCGATGATGCCGATAACAGAGGACGTGATTCAGATAATGAGGAGGAAGAAGCACACAGCAACTCCCAGCCACAAGAGTATGATTGGAATTATGCTGAGCAAGATTCCATCAGTGACTCAGACGACTATGATTGGAATTTTGGCTGTGAAGAAGATCAAGCTGGAACGAATAATTCTAGTCAAAACACAAATACAACAACCCAAACAACGAGTGCTGTTAGAAGTTCTGACTATACAGATTCGGCTAGCGCAAATCAAGGTGAAAAACCAAATGATTCAAAAGATCCAATGGATCCGAAGGATCCAAACAATCAAAAAGATCTAAATGAAAAAATTGAAAAAAAGGATGAAACAAAGGATGAACCATCTGATCAAGTGGATATAAACGATCACAGTTCAACATCCGATGAATTAGCCAAGACAGAAAATGATAACTTAAAATTGTTTCACAATTTAGAACTTGATGAATCTAAAAACGCAGAAAGTGGTAGTATGGGCTCGACAGATAACCCCATGAACGCCTTTAGTCTGAGTGCTACACAAAATGATCAGACTATAACAGATGAAAATAAAATGAGTAATGATGCGGCAAAAGACACCAGCGAGTTAAAATTCGGCAGTACCAGCCATGATTGTGGCCGTGGTGCTATACGAAGGACAGTCCAAAGCAGTAATAGGGGCCGTGATATTGTCAACTCCACAAGCCGTACAGCTATCAGAAAATCAAACCAATATTATTCTGCTGACAAAAAATCTTCTTTCGGAGACCCTGACGACTACTCACTTCGCAGTTTCGAGCAGGACTATAATTACGCAGATTATATTAATATCTGTGCGAGTAGTTATACGGCATCTAATCCTATCGAAAGCGATAACTTTTCTGGCTACCGTTCCCCGAACTTATCTCGTTATGGCAATCTTAATTCGCCAGGATTTGGTGATTCTGGTGAGCAAAGTTACGAAGCCGAGCACTCAGCTGTCATTGAAACTCCAGTAAACCCTGAGCATGGGACGATTCAAATGCCTACATACAGTACTTCTGATACTAGTTACTCTGACGGCGGCAATCCAACGTCACTTTCCTTCGGCAGTCCGGTCTCGCCAAGCCACGGTATCCAGCACACATCATCTGACTTCAATACATCAGGCTACGACGTTCCAGGTTGGTTAGATCACAGAGCTCCGTATTCGTCCCCATATGAAGGTCCACGTTCGCTTGTCTACGCTGCTCCAGAGATTTCAAATTATAACACAAATATGCCAAAATATAGCTCGTCGCGTTCGCCCCAAAATACTGGTGTAGGACCTTCGGGCTTTTTTGCTCCTGGATCTTCTACCTACGACGTTTCTGCTTCTTCACGCTACGGCGTTTCTGGCTTGACCGGCTATGTTCCCCCAAGGTCTTCAAACTATGAAGTTCCTGTCTCTCGACAATATAATGTCCCTGGATATTCGACCTATGGCCCCTCGCCTTCTCCCTCTTGGACCTCAGGTTCATCTGGTTCTGAATACAGTGCGTTAGCTCCATCTGGCTATAGTGCACCAATTTCAGCCAGCTATGGAGCCCCAGAATTGTTTGACTACAGAACTTCAAATTCATATGCTTATAGCACCCAAAGTACACCCGTCTATGATGCCCCAGGTTACTATAGTTACAGTGCCGATTATAGTTCATTTGGCTGTTGCAATATTGGATCTTCTGGCTACAGCGCCTCAATGTCTCCTGGTTATAATATTTCGGGTTCTGCAGGTTACTGTCCTTCGATGTTACCTACTTATAGCACACCGCACTCATCAAGCTGCAGTGCCTCATTAGCGCCTGACTACGGTACTCCACATGCAACACATAGGGCTGGTTACAATATTCCGCCAACGCCTGTCTACCGCAACCCAGGCTCTTCAGGCTACGGCATATCAAATTTATCTGTTTGTGTACCAGTACCATCTGATTATGGACCTCCACCCTTTTCTGGCTTCGGGGCATCGAGGTCTACGAGACATGACATCTCGAGGGCTTTGCGGTACGGCGTTTCAAGCATGCCTGGGATTAGCCCATCAGGTTTGTGTGGTCTTGGCGAACTAGGCCTTTATTATTTTACTAATCTATTCTTTACAGTCGATGATTTTATGGTGCCTTCTAATTACCATTACGTTTCCCCTAACTTGTCTACCTGTTGTAATAATACGCTATACATTCTAACTTCACACAATGTGAGTATAACAATAGCGGAATTCCGATTGACAGTACAAATTTAGACTTTACTATAATTTTCTTAACAAACTGTTGCAATTTCAGGAGTTGGACTTGGACTACTGGCGAAATTTAATGAAGAAATTAAATGTGGAAATAAAGCTAATAAACGCGATCATAAGGCTTTTAATCGTGGACAAAGGGAGAACATTGCTAATTACCCAGTTTCAATGTTTGATTTGGGTACAGGTCCACCGGCAGGAACTGAATACCGTGGATTCGGTCTAATCGCAGAAGCAACTGCACATGATCAAGGAGCAGGTCCGGTGCCTGGACCTGGATATGGGCGTGGTCGACCTATTAGACGTGGGCGAAGTCAGATGTCTGGTCCAATTGTTCCGTTGCAAGAAATTGGAAATAACCGTGGTCAATTTGGACAAAGACCATTAATTGAAGAAATTCACGAACCAGGATTCGAACTTGGTGCCGAGCCCGAACAAACCGGACGTGGACGAGGCCGCGGCAGGGGGCGTCGTGAAAACCGTGATGGAAACTAAGCCGTATGTTGAACCTTGGTTTTTGGGATTCAGGGGCTGAGAATTTTTAACTACTACACACATAAAATACTATAAATTCAGTAGGAACACTGTTTCCTAAACCTAAATGTAGGTATATGTTTATTAACTACTGAAAAGCAACAAAAAACAAAAACAAAAAAAAAATATTTGTTCTAGATAGTTAAAGTTAAAATGATAAACTTAACGAATATTTTTAATTATTTAATTCTTATATAACCATTATAAATATTCTTATATAATCATTATAAATATAACCAATATAAACGAAACTTACGTCGTCAAATACTTTTAGATTTGCTGCCTACGTCTGGACGCCTCTAGACGCCATACAGGGATACTTAGTGCCCGATACTTGAACACGTGATTGTTCTCATGATTGCAAACACCTTTCCCAAATAAACTTCTTTTTATTCTCAAAAGTTTAATCACAATAACACAACAGCTGTTCTAAACTCCGAACTTTTAGTAACTTGTAACTTTTTGTTTGACTAAAATATTGAAAATAAAAAAAACGTTTATTTGCGAAAGTTGTTTGTTATCATGAGTACAATCACTTGTTGAAATATGGGTCACTAAATACCAGTTGCCCTGTGTGTTAGATTTAGGTAATTTTAAGGATTTAGTTTATAGTCTAGTATATAAAAAATATATTAATCGAACATTACATAATCAAAAGGAAATATAACTTTTAACTCTTTGGCAACTTTCTGCCATCGGTGAAACACATAACTTTGTAGCTCGTTTTATGAATAAAGGGTAGTTACTACGAATAATATGAGACTACTCTCGTTAACTCTACCATGTAACCACCTACAAGGAGGACTAAGATTTTCAACGAATTTTTGGAAACCGATATCTTTTAGAATTTCTTGGTGTTAATCGTAGTTTGCATAACATAAAATGTATCTCTATGAATAATTCAAATGTAGTACATATCTTAATAATAAATGTTTCGTCTTAAGTGTTTCAAGTAAATGTTTTGTGTCATGTTCTACTTATCATGTTGTGATTCGATGTGAGGGGCTAAATGAACCCCATTTACGATATCAATTATCTGAGCTTGTGAAATGTAGTTTTATGATAAGACAATAAATATAAAGGTTTTAGTGTTAAGATGCATTTAATGTTTACACGCCTTGGTGCGAATTCAAGTATAATCATTTCACTTTACATTATTATGATAATATACTATTATACAGCGAAAACTTGCGAAAGTATTTAATCTATGTCTATATTACTCAACGGCGGGTTGCACCATTTTACTATAACGATAACCAAACCATGAGCAGCGGGCGGCTACTTCATGATTGGTTACTGTTAGGTTATAGCTGTAGTTAAATGGTCCAACTCACCCTCAAAATTGATATTATGTGTGGTGATAATTGGTGCATAATTATCACCACACATCTTTTAAAGTAATTATATAATTAATACTCAATTAAATTAATGGTCGTATTTAAATGTGTAGTTCATGTGATTTTGCTTGTCAAGAACAAGTTTATATGTAAGCATCATATTAACCATTTAAATATAATAATCTATACTAATATTATAAAGCTGAAGAGTTTGTTTGAACGCGCTCATCTCAGGAACTACTGATCCGATTTGATAGCCCATTTATCGAAGAAAGCTATAGGCTACTTTTTATCTGGGTGCGCCGAATAGTTTCCATGAGACGCGGGTGAAACCGCTGGCAGAAGCTAGTCTTTTAGAATAAGGTTTTCATTAATACTCATTATCTCAATGTTTTTGCGAATGTCTAATAAACGTGTGTCCTTAATGTCGTGTAAATATTGTTTTATTCATGCCTGCTCGCTATTCACATAACAATACATATAGGAAGCACATTGTATCATCTCAGATCAACACCTTAGTTAAGTAACACGTACAAAAAGCCTTAATTTCCAACAAACACCACTTTAAATGATTCGATGATAAATAAATTCAAAGGTTTCAGAAATCAGCGAGTGTTACAAAATTAATGTGTTGTTCTGTTCAATTAGCACCAATATAACCCGACCTGCCAAAACACATGTTTCATGGAACAAAATTTACTACTGCGAATATTAACACAAGCATCTTCATTTTTTAAGCTGTGCGAACACTTATCATACATAGGTACTCAAGATAAGACATTTTCGTTCCACAGAGTATGACTGCTGCACCCAAGATTTTTAGACGTAGTCTGGCTAATAGCAGTAAAAAAGCTAATCAAAATATTTTTTTACCTCAAATTTTAGTCACAGTAGCATATTAGTGAAAAGCAGTAGTGCCAAAAATGCCACTAGTAAACAACTGTAGATGCAATCTATGTAATTTATATACCAGTAGTAAGTAATCATTCATTAAGTAAACTTAAAGAGAACACAAAGTTTTAGTTAAGAGAATTGGCATTATTAATCAGTATGGCCTATACACGATGCCCCTCAAATTAAAGGGTAAAATTCACAAAGCCGTAATAAGACCTGTCGTCCTGTATGGATCAGAGTGTTGGGCATTGAAAAAGAGGGATGAGAATAGAGTACATGTAGCAGAAATGCGAATGTTGAGATGGATGTGTGGTGTGACAAGAATGAACAAAGTGAGGAATGAGTACATTAGAGGAAGTTTGAAAGTTGCACCAGTTACAGAAAAGATGAGAGGTAAGCGGTTGTCATGGTATGGGCAATAAGGAGGGATGAATCTCATGCAACAAAGCGTATGTTAAGTATGAATGTAGATGGATTGAGAGGGAGAGGCAGACCAAAGAAAAGATGGATGGATTGCGTGAAAGATGACATGAATAAGAAAGGAGTGAATATCAGTATGACGAGTGACAGGGAGAAATGGAAGGAGAAAACATATTGCGCCGACCTCAAATAAAATTGGGAACAGGGCAAGAAGATGATGATGATGGACTATACACGTAAATTGGCAAGAACAACTTGGAAACAAGACGCATTACTTCCAAATAGAGTCTTCAAAACAAGTAAAAATAGCAATAACCATAGAATAGTCACACACTAGGTAGAACACCAAATCCTGGTGAAGTTATGATGTCCAGGCGAGTGCAACTACATTGTGTTGAAATGGTAAGTATTCTCCAAAGAAAAATCATGCTAAAGGATATGTTGCTGAAAGAACAGTGAAGCAGTAAAGAAAATCAAACCAAAAAAAACAATCATCAATCATTCGTTGTTTTATATCTTAATTTCAAGCCCCGCGTGCACTGAAAGTATCACTTAGATCTTATTTGCCAGGCTGTTGGAACTATCGATCGACATTGACCGATATATATTCTACAAACGATTGCTGGCGTTGTTGATGTAACACCGCTAACTTCCAGACTCCAGGCTGCTTGGTGAAAGTTTCTAAAACCCTCAAAGCGATCTCAGCCCAAACCAGGAATCGATCTGGCGCCGGAACCACTGCGACCAATACAATATACTGACAATTTCAACAAACTTATGAGTCTAAAATCCTCATTCGGTGATTATAGAGGTACATCATACTAATCTGCTAGTTAAAATAAATCAATTATATGCTAAACTGAAAGTGTAGCTGTCTCTTTCCGGAGTTCGAGCAGAATTAAGATCTAAGTAAGTATTACAAGAGAAGTAAGTATTGATGCTTCTAATTAAAAAGATATGTAGAATCAAATGATTCATGACAGAAAAAGCTAAAACACATATATTTAGTTGCATTTTACTTAGAGCCCAAAATTCAAACACAATAAAGAGGTTATTCTGGTATAATATAAAAAAAGTAGTTTATCTTATTTGAATGGCTTGATAAAGAAGGTACATCAGCAGAAAGCAGACGTACAAAGACTGTATCTTCTATGAAGTGTACAAGGAGGGAGAGGACTATTAAATGTACAATACATATAAATAAATAAATTATACACATATAAAAGACAAATAAAAAAACATTACAACCATCTTGGTGTAAAGTTGTCATCAATACGAATAATATGACGCCAAATACGATGTACAGACGACAGCAGGTCAACGTATACAAATCTGTCAAATTTTACCAATCAAACATTAACCTACCCACTATTGTGATAAGGTTGAAAATCTATTGCAGAAATTTGACAGATTGTGGTAACTTGATGTGCTGTCGTCTGTACCTAGTCAATACATACCGTTGAGGAGTTCCCCCGGCTCTGTGGTCTCCTGGAACTCCTCAACGGTCAGATCATCAGATCAGCTCTAAACCTTCACTGTTTTATAACGTTATTTGACATACGCCTGAGTGTTGAGTTTTACATCCTATGCATGCGTACAATTTTCGAGAGAGAGGTGCCGTCGATTTCTCAGGGTTTCCATCATTAGATCCTGGATCCAATGACAATGGTATCGTTTGCGGAAATCTCCTTTCAAACAATAGAATTGTTTTTTTTTAGTTGGTAAACGACTTAGAAATGCTCAATCAATATTTTTTTTTAGTTTTCTAACAGTGATAATAAATATGTTGTAGTGAGGTATCATTAATCTTGAGTTTTGAAAAAAAAAATGCTCTAGTGGTTAGTTTTACTACTCAAATTTTTGTTTGGTGGGTTGGTTGGGTATTGTTTAAAGTTTTCAATCAATCAAACTAAATTCTTGAAATTACCTGAATTTAATAAAAAGCGTCAAAAAACTCCTCCTGATCGCTGCCAATCGGGAGTGTACCCAAAAGGCTGGTGGCATTGCCTCTTTGCATGGCAATGCTAAGCCGTTGACTGAAATACATAGAGCCCAGCTTTTGGGTCACGGGAAGTGTCAACCAGTATTTAAAATAAATAAAAATAAAATAATCTTTATTTCAGACAACTTTTACACCGTCCATATTTAAAAGGAAAAAAGATTAACAATAACAATATTTAAATCACCCTTTCAATCAAAGACCTCCAAAGGCCAAAGGCTCCAAAGGCCCCCCTTTGGAGGTCTTTGATTGAGAGAAACCTGAAACCTAGAACCTGTTTGATATCGTCTTCAGGATTTTATTTCGGCTGCCCCGCACTCTGTAGATCCGGGAAGCCGTCTTTTTGCGCAAGATGGCATTGAAACTGTCGGTGTGGTAAAGCGCAAACATCCCCGATGCACTACAGAATCGAGGCAGCCCCAACATCATCCTGAAGACGTTATTATACTGGATGCGCAGGTTATCCATCGATCTTTTGGTGTGACTGGTCCACAGACTCCCAGTGTACATGCTCTGACAATATGCTTTAAAAAGTGTTATCTTAACTTCGTCAGAGCACCTGTAGAATCTGCGAATCAGCATGTTACCTCTGACCGCCAGAGGCCTGCGCTCCCTCTCTATGTCTACATTGTCTTCAAGGCCTTCGGTAATGTAATGCCCCAGATATTTGAAATTCTCAACACGATTTACATTCAGTGTAATTACATGATGTGGAAGGTTGGGACATCTACCCGCGGCCTTGAAGACCATGTATTCGCATTTTTGTACATTGTACAGTAGACCATGCGTTACAGCATACTTCTCACATGTTCGCAACATCTCTCCTAGGCCCCCCACCGTTGGGCTCAGCAGCACCATATCATCCGCATAGCTTATGTTGTTGACCTTAATTCCGTCTATTGAGCAACCGGCGCGCATGCTGCTGAGCTCGACGATGAGATTATTAATATATAAGTTGAATAGCTTTGGGGATGTCAAACCCCCTGTCTCACTCCGCTCTCCAAACAATACGGTTCTGACAGAGTATCAGCCCATCTCACATTATTGGTTTGTTTACTATACCAATATTTCAATATATTGAGCAGGATTTTCGGTGTACCCCTGTCCCTCAACTTTCTCCAAAGCACATCATAAGACACAAGATCAAAAGCCTTGGAAAGGTCAAGGAAACAAGCATACACCGGAGTCCAGCGATTGGCGTAGTATTGGACAGCATGCTAGAGGCTTAAGATTGCGCTTTCAGTAGATAGCCCGGGCCGAAACCCGAACTGAGCGTCATGAAAGTTAATGAATTTATCTAAATAGTAAAGTAAATAGTCCTGTTCTTCACAATAGGCACCACGATGGTTTTCATGAAGTCGTTAGGTAGGTAAGAATGAGAAATGCACATTGTGAAGAACACGGCCAGGACCCTCGGTAGGTGAACTCCAGCGTAACGCAAATGCTCAACGCTGAGACCATCATGACCGGGAGACTTACCACCGGTCATTTTCTTCAGGACATGTCTTACTTGACTAGCGGTAACATGTACAAATTAGTCTCCATCCTCATGTCCAGTCTCAGAGCCAATAGTCGACATTGAAGGACCCAGCGGAGAGCTCACCCTGAAAAGCTCACCGAACAAGTTCGCTATTTGGACTGGTTCACTCATTCCATCAACACTCACAGGCAGGCCAGGCCTAACATCATGCTTTTTAGTAGCCTTCCAAAATTTACTAAAGTCTTTCGCCGATCTATGTCTGGCCAAAATGTTCAATCTTGGCTTTTCTTGATTATTTTGGCACCATTTCAACCTACTTTTGAAAATTTTTCGTGTCTTACACATTTCGTCATAAATGATGCCAACATATGGTCGGTTACATGCTATCCACAGTTGAAAATTACGCCTGGCCTCCCGGTGAGCTTCACATAGATGTTTATTCCAGCCACATAGATGCTTACTCTTTTTTCGTTTATGGCGACGCTTCTCCCTGGATCCCTCAGTGGCATCACTCAATATTCGCACAATCCTGATATACAGTTTGTCCAAAACAATTTTGTGGCTATCTAAAACACATGACCCCCGACTGCACCCCATGAACTCAAAGGGGAAAGTCTATGTCACGCAGTTCCTTATGACATATTTTACGAAACTTATTAATTTGACTTTCATCTCTCTCACCCCACGCAAAACTGAGCACACGTTTGTCTTATAACATTAATGTTACACTTAACATATAACGGCAAATGATCAGATACAAAAACATCTTCAATGACTTGTACCTCTATTATGGTTTGCCATGCTGATAATGACACTACACAGTGGTCTAACCAGCGCCTACACCCATGAGCCTCACTGACAAAGGTATAATTATTACATTCTAATCCTAGCTTTTGTACATCAGCACAAGTTCAAGTCTGATCTGAGCAAAAATTTATGAGTTCATTAAAAAACAATTCATGAGGGTGCGCAAGTGCGCATTTTGCGCATATTTACAGTGAAGTCATTAATATGAAATATATTATGTCAACATCGTGTAAGTGTCTTGTCTTCTAGGAACTGTAACTCACAAAGTTAAAGGACGATGCTCCTCGCTTAACTAAAAGTAACACGTTCGCTAATCTAGCAGAAATAGTATAAAAACACCTGAAAATATATCATTTGAAGTACAAAAATATGATCAAACAAACGTACTCACGTGAAAAACAAAATGAGTACCTGCAAAGTAGTTTAACAATCCTGAAATAGACTAGCTTATAAAAAGTTTTTTATTTAATTTTACTGCGAATAAAATAATATTTGAAACATGCGGCTGGACGAAGAAACTAAGACGCCTTGACCGATGGGTATGTTCGCAGTTGGGTCCCATTGTCACCAGATCAGGATCTGATGGTGGAAATCCTGAGAAACTAACTCTGGAAAATTGTAGGCAAGCATCACGTGAAAACTTGATATTTATATGTATAACGAGCGAGTCTATATGACCGTGAAGGTTTGAACCTTACCTAATGATGGATACCAAAGAAAATCCAGGGAACTTCACATCGGTACCTATATAGCAACTACCAAGTGTTTGGGTTCATTTTATTCGTATTTACAAGATCTTTACACCGAAATATGCTATGACTACCATTTCAGACCTGACAATGCAAGAAAAGTGCAGTTTAGGGAACTCCTTAACGGGGGATTGCAGGCACCTTGTACTTAGGCATATTTTATTTCTATTAATAAGGACTTTCTTTAATTACAAGGTTACGACTGGCACTGTGGGTATCAAAAATGTTATAGTTCGGAATCAAAAACGGAAACGCATAAAATCAAAAAAACTTTTTTACAAAAAAAACGACTTTACAAAACGCAGAAGGGGACAAATTAAAATAAACACAGTCAACAGACCTGCGGATACCGACTTTTAGAGCCATATGAAAAGTTTTATTTGTCCCTTTCAATGTTTTGTGCAGTCGGTTTTTATTATTTTGTAAAAGAGTATTTATTTTTATTTGAATCAGATAATAAGCCCATGTCATAGTGATTTCAACATCCACACTGGCTTACATAGAATTAGAGGATATACATATTTGGGCTATGTAAAGTCATTACTGTTTTCAGTAAAGACTCTATATTATAATTATCGACAAGACTCTGTTCGATGCCCTCACTTGCGCGACACTTTTGATAAAATTAAACAAAGTTTACCTATTCTTTACCTATATGAACTGAAGATACCTTGAGTAGATATATTAAATATTTTTTTAACTGACAACGGACCACACCCTTTCTAATAATATTACTCTTACTGATAGGAAGGACATAGAGTATTGATATAGAGCAAAGATGCAACAGGCGTTGGTAGCCGTCTTTTTACAAACGCCAAGGTATTATTTTTATCACACGCAATTTAAAATTCTTTGTTCCGGAAACCTTTGCTGCATTGATTAACATAATTATTACAACCCTCGGTGGCTGGAACTAAACATCGTTTATTCGAACATGCGTTGTATGAATAGTTTCATACGGTGCAATTTCAAGGCACGTTCATCCCAGCCGGAAAATTGGTACATCAACAATGCAGTATATAGTGCTTCGAGCTCGCCCGAGCCCCGGGAGAGAGCTCACAAAGGGTTTTGAGACACACACACAAATGCAGTACAGGTGAACACAAATGCAGTTATGCAATAGTTACACGCACTACTTCTGTGTGAGTAATGCAATATTGATTGTCAGACTGTGACGCGTTAGAGCTCCCTGTCTCTCATACGCAGTTTCCGCACCTGTAGACACGTACACTTGTATATGCGCTGTCCCTCAAATTAAATGCGCCCAGATTTTCCTACATAGATAAATCTAGAACACCGTTGGCTGCAAAGGTAAAATCAATATTATGGCGTACTGCGTATCAGGTTGAAGTACCTCCGTTATGACGATTTTAGAGAACACTCTATTATAGGTGCATTATAGTATGAAAATATAGAACCATAAAGAAATTGATTCGATCACATAATTCCTTCGGGGTATTGAAGTATTCAATAAATCTTTATGCTTTCAAAAAGCCAATATAGCAATAGGTGTCAGTATCCATAGCAGGAACGTAGGAAAAGTCCTAGAAGAAGGATTGGTAAATCTCTGCATCCCTACTAATATTATAATCCCTACCAATATTATAAATGCGAAAGTAAAACTCTGTCTGTCTGTTACGCTTTCACGCCTAAACCAGTGAGCCGATTTTGATAAAATTTGGTACAGACTTAACTTTTTATCCGGGTACGGGAAATAGTTCCCTCGGGAAGCTGGCAGAAGCTAGTAACAGATACATTAACAATATTTCAAAGCATTTTATGAAATAGGGAGACAGAGCGCCTCGTGGAATATTGTTGTCTTTGTCATTTCGCGCGTGACGTCATTGACGGTTCATTTGTTTTTAACAATTTGAAAGCATTTTTATAAGTGAGTGAGAGAGACAGAGCGCCTACTTCAATACTGTTGTCTTTGTCATTTCGCGCGTGACGTCACTGACATGTCATTTGTTTTTAATTATTTGAAAGCATTTTTATAAGTGAGTGACAGAGACAGAGCGCCTAATACAATATTGTAGTCTTTGTCATTTCGCGCGTGACGTCATTGACATGTCATTTGTTTTTAATTATTTGAAAGCATTTTTATAAGTGAGTGAGTGAGACAGAGCACCTATTGCAATATTGTTGTCTTTGTCATTTCGCGCGTGACGTCATTGATATGTCATTTGTATTTAATTATTTGAAAGCATTTTTATAAGTGTGTGAGAGAGACAGAGCGCCTATTGCAATATTGTTGTCTTTGTCATTTTGTGCGTGACGTCATTGACATGTCATTTGTTTTTAATAATTTGAAAGCATTTTTATAATTGAGTGAGAGAGACAGAGCGCCTATTGCAATATTGTTGTCTTTGTCATTTCGTGCGTGACGTCATTGACGTGTCATTTGTTTTTAAAAATTCCAAAGCATTTATATAAGTGAGTGAGAGAGATAGAGCGCCTAGTCGAATATTGTTGTCTTTGTCATTTTGTGCGTGACGTCATTGACATGTCATTTGTTTTTTATTATTTGAAAGCATTTTTGTAAGTGAGAGAGACAGAGCGCCTAGATTTTTTTTTGTTCTGGCACTCCACGGATTCTAATAGCCAATGTCAAGTTAAAAGCGCCTAGTTTCTAATAATGCCACTTTAAATGTTCACAGGTTAATAATGCCGCCATCGACCACAAAAAGCAAGATGTCAACGAGCAGAGCATCTGCTACCTAGGTGCTTAGCTTTTTGATTTGAAATTGAATTGGAAACCAGTGGGACTTTCGAATTATGTTCTCAAATTGAAAATAAAACATGTAACACTAAATCTTATTTTTGGCTTTTATTTATGAAATGCTATTTGCTTCACCTCTTTACTCTGCAATTATAAGTCCATAAATATTTAGTATAGGAAACTGCGAGTGGGAACTTTTAGAATTCAGTTCAACGTCTACAGTAACCGCACATCTTCATTTTGTGCTGCATAACTCTTTAATCGGAATGCTTTTCAGCAAAGGCTTTTAGAATTTATCATCTGCCTAGCCTTTTCCCAACTATGTACGCCGGATGCAGCTGAGAACCAGTTTTTCATATGAAATGTCTATCTATCTGACCACCACGATCCAATTATCTGGGCAACCCGATTACCCCTTGGTAAGACTGATTAAAACATGAATATTATTTTAAAGAATGATAAACGGCAAATTTTGATTTTAAGTGATTTTAAGGGATATCTGGCTTGCTCGCTTTTGCCAGCCAAGTCACAACTGGCCGAACATGAAACCATGTCCTTCATGAAACCAGTGGTAATGCTGGTTGCGGAGGTCCACAAGAAAAAGGCTAGATGGTGAAGTATTTAAAATATTGTCTTAGCTACCCACGAAAATATTCGACGACCTGCGAATGTAAGCCGGGAACAGAGCAACTGGTTGACGTGCTTTCCGGACTTCGCATTATTTTTCCATTTGTTTTGTAGCAATAAAATATGAAAAATATACTACAAATGATGCTACTCATACATTGGATGCAGACGTCGTGATTTTATTGGTAGGTAATATTTCCTAAAAGACTTTTATGCCAGTATCGTTAAGGTCGAAACTTGACTATCAACAGGTAAAATAAATACTATCCAGTCCAATATATTGTAAGTGCGTCACAGCATGTGACCCTTCCATTTAGTGTGAGAGAGACGGACCAAATCGATATTGCAGCGGCCAGCACCGCGTATGTACCTATAAACTTTGGGCGTTGTCCGCCGACGGCTAAAACGAATAATTTATTATACCAACATTCGTATTCACGGATATGCCTATTGAAAACCTATAAGTTACCGAAGCGTGTTGCTAGACTTTAATACATCAAAATTAGAAGTAAAGGACCTTTGTTTCTTTGGGATAAACATGACCTAAAGTTTTGTCTTTTAATGCAGCACAGAACTTTAGGTTCGAGAGTTGGAGTATGCTTATTACAATCATTAGCTTTCATTGATACAAGTAGTGTGAGATTGGATACAGGTATCTCAAAGGACTAACTTAACCATATAATTTTCTCAATTATGTTTTGTACGATTGGGGTGTCCACTTTTAATGAACTGAATCTGCCGAAGAACATCCATGAATGGTGCAGCATTTGAAAAAGTCCCCGACTATCAGACACAATGCGATATAAAACTCCGACTATTGCCTGCACCTATTAAAATTAAATTGTAACTTGAAAACATTGCTATACCTAGTAGTATTTTTATAATAAGACAAAATTACAAAAACAAAATTTGTTGGTCAAAGTTCACAATACATTTTAGTTCCGATAGCATCAAAAAGTTTTTGCGCTTATTCACTTGTTTTCCATTATGATAGGATGCGTTTAAAGGGAAAGCTGGTCTTACTTATCATGAGGCACAGCATGTGCTTGTTAAAATAACATAAAAATACGCAACTGGCAATAAGTAAAATATAGCGTAAGTATGTTTTCTTTTTCAGTCATATAATTTTCAACTTTGGTGACCTAGACCTGGCAGCGCTTTCAGACCGACGGACTTTCCGCTCGGATTCTTCACACGCAACACTAACCACCTTATACCGTTACGTGGTTTTACATGTCATCATTTCTACCGATAGTTGTCAATTTGTTAGTAATTGCTGTCAACATTACGTGGATGATGAGAATTCACTCGTGTAAAAGCTATAACACTTTCATGAGTTGGTTTCCTATCTTCACTAATAAATGATAACATATAATGCTACTTTAAATTCTTCTAAACCTAAATGCCGTCCATTTTTAAAGGTTCTTCCTAAAATATATTTTTAGGTTAGAGTCATAAATAGACTTCTTTAGATCGAGGTATTCTAACTGTTTTTCTTTTTAAGAAATGTTGATTGATTTTAATAAGAATTCACTCACACTGCTTGCCTTGCTTATTACTTTTCAAGAATTAATCAATTTATTGACTCTTTTGCCAATCACGGTCTCATCGGTAACTATCAAAATGTGTATTTATACCTTTTTTATAAAGTTGGGGCGTTGATACTTAATGTATTTATAATGCAAAGATTCGATGAGTTGAACATCGAGCTCCGTAACTGAAGTACGGTACCTTAGCAGAGATCCTGTAGCACTCTTTTTCCTTGTTAGTTTGCGCCAGAGAGGTCTATTTTGGGATGTCTTGGTTCCGTAAATCTACCTCTTCCTGTCGGGTATTCGGCCTCACAGTAGGTTAAACAATGTGACTGAAACTACTGCAGTACTTACGAGGTTGTGACCAAATAGCTCCGAGGTCTATGGTGGCTTCTCCCATGAGTCGCGGTGGAGCGCAACACCGGGGCTCCATCACAGCGAGCCAGATACTCGAACGTTGTATGTCTCTGATGCTCACGTACAGCTCGAACATGAAGTACTGTGGAATATATTTAGCCTATGTGATTTAAGTGCTTTAATGAAGAACTTGTATGCATATCAATTAGAGCCGAAAGCGGTGGTCGCGCCGAGCGAATCAAGCAAGGGGACACTAAGATCATGGCACACGTGAACGGCGTAGCTGTTGTTAGGTTATTCTCAACCCTCTGTGGGATTTTTATAAAGACACTAGCCGTTTTCCCGCGGTTTCACTCGCATCCCATGGGAATTACTGCCCATACCCGGATAAAATATAGCCTATGTCCTTTCTCAAGTTCCAAACTATGTCTGTACCAAATTTCACACAAATCGGTTCAGTAGTTTAGGCGTGAACAAAAGACAGACAGACAGACAGAGTTACTTTCGCATTTATAATATTAGTTTGATGAACATTTACATGAAGTTCGGTATAAGGGACAAATTCAAATGACAAGTTAATCGCTGGGTTGGAGCTGCACCCCGTGTCGTGTCGTTCATGTCTGCCATAACCTTTACCAGAGCCGACGCTCAGAAGAAGTTGTTTTCTAATTCCTGTACATTTGTGACATGCAACTGTCAGCTATGTCAAATTTGATGAAGTCATCGGAATTCACCTCACTTTATTTTCTTTCATTTGTTGAACCTGAATTTGTATGCGAGTCCTAGAATTCGTATTGTTCAGTGTCCAAACGCACATTCGATTTTGATAGATAATTGTCTATTTCCTCACGAAAAAAAATTAATAATCTTGCTTCTATATACTTTTTTTCTTATTAACATCATTTTCACTCAGCCAAAAACAAGAATACAAAATTCTAAGGAACAAACATAGGTATCATCAGGATTTTAAATGGGAAACCCGCCAAACCTCCTTGATTTAACGCATTTTTTCAGTAGGTATGCGCTTAAATTCAAGTACATACTGAAGACTAATTTAGCTTAAAAGTCGCTTTAAGAATATTTATCCATAACCTTTGGAATAGATTTCCTAAGATATTCTTTGAAAATAACGACTTTTAAAAATTCATTATTAATGTTTTTTCGTAAAATAATTAATAATTAATTAGTCTGGCGGCTTATCGTCTTATCAAAATAGGCTTAACGTCTTATTATAAAAATAAAATTTCTTATCCTCTCATCTTATTAACCAACACCTATACTTTCCCACGTCTTTCGCATAAAATCAACGATGCTATTATACGTACTCTTAAACATACATGCCATATTACGAAATCGGTTCTTTGTCTTTGATAGCCTATGCAGTGGATTTTTTTGCATAAGAAAATAATGTAGGTACCTATCTACTTTAATAGTCAATAAACTAATCAGAAAAATAAAAAGGGTGGATATACACGGAAAACAAGTTTCACAGGTTCCAGACAAAATATATAGGATAGCCAACAAATATATTGTAGGAAAGTTTCCTCAAAAACATGATACCTAAGTAACTCGACACCTGTATAAAAAAATATACCTAACGGCTTATTATAAGGGTTCCACTTATGGTTCAACATGGCAATCTGACAGACAATGCCATAGACAAGCAGTCAACATTAAAACTTTTACATATATAGGGTGACTGGTAATTAGTGACCGATACTTGAACACGTGATTCTACCCATGATTACAAACAACTTTCCCAAAGAAACTTTTTTTTTTTTACTCACTAGTTTAGTCACAATAGCTGTTTGAAACTGTAAATTAGCAGTCGCGCCTTCTCCCGATGAGCTATTACGGTAATTGTGTTAATACTCTTTGTGTTCTATTGGCCACTAACAATCTGTCACGTTTTTAGATTAATATTGAATATTGCTGTCATTGCAAATTAACAGAGAAAAGCGAAATTTTTTATTTTTCGTCTCCTTCAGGATTAATTTTACAAAACTTATTTTAAAAAAAACAGTCACGCCGTAAAATCCATCGGATGCCATTTATTAGTTTTTTTTGACACCCGCCGACACTGTGCCGTACAACTACTCCGCGAGTGAGGACAGCGATATGGTGATGTGCTATTATTCAAAANAATATTGCTGTCATTGCAAATTAACAGAGAAAAGCGAAATTTTTTATTTTTCGTCTCCTTCAGGATTAATTTTACAAAACTTATTTTAAAAAAAACAGTCACGCCGTAAAATCCATCGGATGCCATTTATTAGTTTTTTTTGACACCCGCCGACACTGTGCCGTACAACTACTCCGCGAGTGAGGACAGCGATATGGTGATGTGCTATTATTCAAAATGGGGCAATGGTGAAGCAATGGGATATCGTAGTGGGCTAGTGAACACTATAGATGAACTTAAAACCAGGATCGAAAACAGTTTCGAGATAGTGAAAAGTGACACTTTCATTACGCGTGTGCAGGTTGAAGTGATTTTGCTATTGTGACTAAACTAGTGAGTAAAAAAAAAGTTTCTTTGGGAAATTTGTTTGTAATCATGGGTAGAATCACGCGTTCAAGTATCGGTCACTAATTACCAGTCACCCTATATATGCCGAGTTACTTAGGTATAATTTTTTTGAGGAAACTTTTCTATAAATATTTGTTGGCTATAATCTCCTTTAGACTTAAAGGGTTAACTGACTTAATCTCTCTAATAAATAACAAATTCGTTCGCATAGCGATTAATGTGATGTGACTAGTAGCGCCATCTATAGCTTTTCAGTTCACGGAACTAGAACTTGGCCGTGGATAAGGAAAGTAAATTAAAAATTATATTTATTTTTCAAATAGGTTATAATCAACACATTCACATGACAAATTTTCTTTGAAAGCAAGACTCTTCAAAAGAAACACCGAAAACAAGCTCGAGGGTCATAATAGTCCAAACATACAGGACTACACCGTGGATAAGCAACGTAGGATAGTGTCTGAAAGTCCACCGTTTTGAAGCGCACCTAATGAAGTGCTCCTTTATTATTCACTAGCCGTTTTCCCGCGGTTTCACTCGCATCCCGTGGGAATTACTGCCCGTACCCGGATAAAATATAGCCTATGTCACTCGTGGATAATGTAGCTTTCGAATGGTGAAAGAATTTTTAAAATCAGTCCAGTAGTTTTTGAGCCTATTCATTACAACCAAACAAACAAACAAAGTTTTCCTCTTTATAATATTAGTATAGATATGGGCCCACCTTTTAGTAGCGCTCCCGATAACATATTTGATTAAATGTAAAAAAAATAAAACTATAAGATGCGCTCCGAGAAATAATAAAGGAGCGCTTCATCAGGTGCGTTTCAAAAGGGTGGCGTTTCGAGTTTCGAGGAATACCTCTTCTTATCATCTGACAAGTATTTGTCGGTCTTCGTAACTCAACAGAAACATAGGAGAGCTCAACAATTCAACAAACATACCATCAGGAGAGACATTCGGGACTTTTGAGAACAGACATTTTGACAAAGTCATCTCCAATTAATTGAAAGGGGCTATTTTCATTATTAAAGACTAGCTTCTGCCAGCGGTTTCACCGCTTCCCGAGGGAACTACTTTCCTTAGGTACCCGTATAAAAAAAGCCTATCTGGGGGCACGGTAGTGCCCCCGTCAAGACGAGCCAAGCAAAGCGAAAGGGCACTACCTAACTTTTCTCGAAGTGTTTCGTCTTCTTTTTGAACCGTCACAGTGTTGGTTTCCGATGTACCATATCCCTACTTCCCTACTAATATTATAAATGCGAAAGTAACTCTGTCTGTCTGTCTGTCTATTACGCTTTCACGTCTAAACCAGTGAGCCGATTTTGATGAAATTTGGTACAGAGATAGAATAGACCCCGAGAAACAACATAGGCTACTTTTTATCCGGGTATGGGAAATAGTTCCCTTGGGAAGCGGGCGAAGCCGCTGGCAGAAGCTAGAAGTTCATATTCTCAAAATAATGATGTCAATATAAATACGTTCGTATAACGTATCCAGTCTTTAATGTTTGTATATGATATTACTAGTAGCGCCATCCATCGAGGGGTAGGAAAAGGTATTTTAGTAGTAACGTTTTAGTTTGTAGATTCTAATTTTAATACTATTAATAAACTGAAATTAACTGCACCTACACTCAGCTTATACAAAGTGCACGGTTCATATACAACTTTTTATATGCAAATGCGCATTTGTAATAGAATCCCAGTTCATCAGTTGGATTCGAGTAAAAATTCTTATAAAATAAAAATTAAAGAAATTCTTATTTAAAAAAAGCATATTAGAATATTATAGTATAGACGACAGGGATGTGCAATCGTCTGTACAGACAACAGCCCATCAAGTTACCAGAGTCAGTCAAATTTTTGCACTCAATTTTCAACCTTATCACAATGGAGGTAGGTAAACATTTGATTAGTAAAATTTGACAGATTCGTATACGTTGACCTGCTGTTGTCTGTACATTTCGATACAAGTGTGTAAAGTTTGTCGTCAATTAACCGAGAACTGTTAATATAAACCCGCATGGTGTGTCATTATTAAGATACATCATTTAGAAGAGGTTTATTCTGTTTAAAATACAAAATTCATTCGTTTTGTAACTTGTGATGCGATGTGTCAAGTAGCGCCATCTTTCGGCGGGTGGAAAAAAATATTTAATTATGTTTTAGTTCGCGGAACAAGTATTTGGCGAGGAGTAGAGCAAATGATTTACAATTTATATAAAGAGCTGTTTTCTATTTAAATTACAAAATTTATTCATATTATAACTAATGTGATGCGATGTGACAAGTAGCGCCAGCTATCGGCGGGTGGAGAAAAACAAAATGTAACTACGTTTAAGTTCGCGGAACAAGTTCTTGGTGAGGGGTAAAGGTAACCATTAAGTTTTAAATCTCCATCAGAGAGGGCAGGTTGTTCAAACGCTTCTTCGACAGGTTTTATAATTTGTGTTATAATTTTGGTAAATTGTTTCAAGGAAGGCTCGGACTGTAGATCAGTAGGTAATGTATGGTAGGTAGGTAAGTACTACTTAAACTCACTATTACACACCCTCCTCGTACCTATTTCGAGTTGCGGGCATATTCTTCTCTATAGGAAGCTACATTTTGAATGGGCAACTAAACTCATTATTTTTTCGACTGAAACCACTGAGTAAACAATTATTTAGAAAGATATTCAATAATTCCTGCGTATTATTTAAATAGTAGTTTAATAGAAAACTAGCTGTTTCCCCGCGGGTTCGCCCACGTCAGGGGGAATTTCTTCCCTCACCCGAATTAAATGATTTTGCATTGCATCGTTTTTGTTGAAAGTTCGCAGAGGGCTTATTTTTTTCCAACAACTTCAAAAAATATCGTTAATGTACAGAGGCCAGCACATCGACCTTACTCAATCTGTCAAATTGCTTCAATAAATTTTCAACTTTATCACAAAAGTGGAAGGTTGACCTGCTGTTGTGTGTACATAGAAAAACCTGCTAGCGACCCGCCCCGGCTTCGCACGGGTGCAATGCTGATGCATTTTTTATTAAGTATTATACATAGTATAAAACTTATCAATTGAATCACTATCTATTAAAAAACTGCATCAAAATCCGTTCTAAGCACACATGTAGAGACACAACAGGGGAAGCGCTTTTGCCTGCGGCTTCGTACGCCCTGCACCGTGCCGACCCTCGTCAGGCCTGCGCGACTATAAGATCCGTTTTTCTCTAAAACTATTTGGATTTTTGAAACAGTGTCAATGGATAAGGATTAATACTATTACGGACAAAAATCCCTCACAATAAAAAATACAATTTGAAATTACAATTTTTAGACAGAAATACCTATGCTTATTACGCGTTATCCTTAAAAGATACGAATATGTATTCGCTGACTTTTTGTAGATCTTATTATGAAGAACGATAGGTACTCCCATACATTTTTTTCACGTAGTACCTACTTACCAATAAAGCAGCATAAGCACGGAAGTGTCTCAACGGGTAGGAATTCATGCATATTTATCGTTATCAGTCAAATAACATAAAAATGTACAGACAACAGCATCTCAAAGTATCTGTCAAATTTTGCCAGTTGAATATTAACCTTCCGCTATTGTGATAAGGTTGAAAAAAAATCTATAAATTTGACAGATTGTGGTAACTTGATGTGCAGTCGTCTGTACAGACAACAGCAGGTTAAGGTACTTATACGAATGTGTAAAATTTTACCAATCGAACATTAACCTACCTCCATTGCAATAAGGTTGAAAATCTATTGCAGACATACATTATACAGACGACAGCACATCAAGTTACCACAATCTGTCAAATTTCCGCAATCGATTTTCAACCTTATCGCAATAGTGGGTAGGTAAACATTCGATTAGTAAAATTTGACAGATTCGTATACGTTGACCTGCTGTCGTCTGTACATAAACTATGCATATAAACATTCCTCTTGAATCACTCTGTCTATTAAAAAAACCGCATCAAAATCCGTTGCGTAGGTTTAAACGTTTAAGCATACATAATACAAATTACAAATGCGAGAAGCGACTATTTGGTGAAGCGACATCTATGTTTGAATGTCCACAACTCGTAGTTTTTCTGAGGGAAGGAGTATCAAGTGTGTGAGGCCGTACAAACAAGGTGGATGAGATCGTAGTACCTCGTTTAATGCACAGATGGCGCTAGCGGTACTATTGACACCAGGCAATAATATTTTTTACGGGAAAAGAAACTTTTTTCATACGCAATAAACAATTTTAAAATATATTTACTTATTTTTAATTAGCTAAACTAAACCAAAATATACACGATCGGCTCATAAATCCATTTTTTTGAAACCATGCAGTTGAAGCATCACAAATCAACTTACGACAAAAACTAATTTTACCAATTCACAAAAAAATATGTGCAAATGATGCATTGGAATTTACACCTATCAGGTTTGATTTTTTAACAAAATATGTTTTTCCTTAGCAGATATATTCATTCACGTAATAATTTCGGAAGTAGCACCAATGATAGCGGTGCACTTATCCATGGTGACCAACCACCGTGAAGCAACGCGGCTCATTACCTTCTACTTATCCCGCAGAGCAAACAATCCTAATGGCTTATAACCTAATTTTCTACACACATTTTATTATACAGGTAAGCATCGTTATTTTTACGGTGACAATGTAATGATGTCATTATACAGTGAATGGAAGAACGTTATTTTTGAACATCCTATTGCGTATAAAACTGTCAATTCTTTTTTTCCGAATGCAATGGAGGGTTTTGTCGCATCATGGCATTGATAACTTTGCCTAATTGGTAGTGTCATTTTACTTGCGCATTCTAAATGGATATAGACGAGAGAATTATTCTAAAAAAATTTTATTTTCTATTTTTTCGTAATCGCCTGAAAAATTATCGACGGTACAGACTTAGATAATGTAAAATTACCTCTCTATAATAAGGTTCCTCCATATTCCTTCGGATGGTGGTCCTGTGTTTCTTCTTCCCGAGGACTACGATGACGTAGGAGTTGGCGGAGTGAGGGTTCATCCATATCAGCTTGCGAGCTTCCAGAACATTGACGGATATCTGATGAATAAAGTAATTTGGTGACTACGTCTTTTATGATTCAATGGACCGATAGCAAATGCTGCTGTAGATAGTCGATTTTATTCATTAAGACTCAACATTTCTTAACGTATTGAATTAGTACCTAAACAAACTTATTGAATAAGACTTAGCTGGGTTAGTGCGATGTAAATGAAAAGACAGATATCAATTATGCAGCGATAACGTATTCAAAAAGGAATAAAAAATGCAGGCAAAACAACAATTTTAACAACTTTATACAATAAGAATAAAATAAATCTTCCAATAAGTGTATTAATACCAACGCACTATTTCCTAAAAAACCCTTTTAAAATTGACAGCTGCGCCCATAAGCGGAAAAGTCACCGCTTCATAAAAAGCTGCAGCGGTAAAGCGGCTGAAGTTACAATTGTCGGCGAGCTCTCGGCCGACATGTGAAAAGCCTGCATTGTCTTCGACAAAAACGTAACAACGACCAATAAAGGACAACACGTGATGTGACCAGGATTCTGCAAAATGTGAGACAGCTCAAAATTTACGTTTCTATGAAGAAAAAATACTTTATCTACAAAACTCAAAGCCATCCTGACTGTATTTCTAACAGATTATGCAGATAAATCTTGGTACTATGGTAAGCTACACACTGCGTGTTGTGTCCTTGTCAAAGTGAGTAGTAAAGGGCACTACTGACAGTCAACCTATGTCAGGCACCAGAGTCAAAGGTAACAAAAATCACTTCAGCAGGAAAAGTTTTGTAGTTTTCTCCAGCCTCATGGTGTCCCTAACTCTCGATAAATAATTTATAACGCGACCAGTACCTGAAAATATTGCGGAGTGGTTTCCGGGTTCCTCTCATTCTCGACCCTGTAAGTTTGCTGCCTCGTGGCTTTTTGTCGAGATCGCTTCTCTGGCGACTTGGTGCGCATCGCCTGCAGTTTTGTAATGATTTGTAACGTTTTGTAACGATGCAATTAAAATGACGCGTGCAATGACAGTCGATGCGTTCTGGTAGTCTATTGTAGAGTTTTTGTCGTAGTTCTTTTTTATGCGAGCATTTAGTTTGTCTATAGTTTTGACTGAGAGAGGTTTTATTTTAAGTACTTGTAATTTTTTATTGAAAAATTAAAATGGAAATTAGTCCAAAGTGGTTATTATGTCTAGACAGCAGCCAGACATAACAAAAACTTTTCACAACAAAAATAAAAATGACTTCTAAAAGCACTTGATATCTTAACAAAAAACTTCTTATATTGATTGTTAAGAGGTTATTGCTTGTAGGGCGATGTATCTAGAAGTATTTTTTTTCGAATTTCAGTGAGTATAGGTACACTTTATGAAAGAAATAACTGTCATAGCCTATTTGGGCGTAAAGTTGTCGTAGATAAGGTGAAATAAAGCCAAACAATAGTTGGTAAACACCGTTGAGAAGTTCCTTCGACTCTTTGTCGTGTCATCGTTAGGTCACCTTTAAACCTCCCACCTTTATATTCTGCCAAGTACCTATTTGCCAGTTGTGGATCGAGAATTTTTTAGAGAGATAAAAGATAAAAATAAAAAACTAAATGTTTTTCGTAATGAGATAAAAACATACAAATATCCGAATTAAAACTCTAAACTTCAGGCTAAACGAAATTTCCTAAGTTTGAACCTCGAACTACTCGGCGCACCCGGATAAAAAGTAGCCTATAGCCTTCCTTCGATAAATAGGCTACCTAACACTGAAAGAATTTTTCAAATCAGACCTGTAGTAGACCTGAGATTAGCGCGTTCAAACAAACAAACTCTTCAGCTTTATAATATTAGTATAGATTTAAATAAAGCTTTTTGATGAGAGTACCTACTCAGTTGCAATCCTACTTTTGTGGTAACACGAGTACCTTTTTGGCACACAACTTCTAATTTCCAAGAATCTTGACCAGTCCCTACCGACTCTGCTGATAATGGGGCAATTTCCACTAGTTCACAAGCTTTAGTTTGGTAGGGATTATAGCTTTAAAATTTTGTGATGTTTGAATAAAGTTACGTCGAAGTAACGTAATCAAAATGATCAGGAGAATAAGGGTTTTGCTCCTTAAACCCCTCATCTTTTTTCCTGAATGTTCATACCTAGATCCTACATCATTACCAACCTCACCTGCACGTGGTGCACCCTGCTGACAAATGAACGAGGTTCTGGCGACCAGGATATTATTAAATACCTTGCTGTGAGTGAATGTGACGCCTGGAAGCGGGAAATTCAAATATAAAATGGTTTGGTATACTATTATATTTCGCAATAAAAAGATTATCGAGGGACATTTGAATCGTAAAAAGTTTCGGAGTTAAACAAGGACTTCAGAAATTACTTTGTGGTATATTATAACCGCAAAAGATAAGATCACGCCTCATATTGAATGTTAACTTAGGTAAAACATGAAAAAACATTTTATATTTGAATTTCCCGCTTCCAGGCGTCGCTCGCATTCACCTTAATATTTTGTATTCAAATAGTCACAAGACCCTTTGTATCTTATAAAAATGCTTGCAGTGAATTTTATTTACCAAGAATATTTGGCAGATACAGGCCCTTTGATTTATAAATATCTATCATTAGCTCCTACAAACGTCCTAACTAGAACTTGTTAAAATATTTTCTAGTTCCCTATAAATTTATAACAAGACATCTTCTTTTTAATTATGTCTGACTGCGAATACAATATGTCATGTGGGTTGGACCTTCAAAAAAAGCAAGCAAAGAATTTTGGAATACTAATTGGTGTAACTACTGAATATACCTACTCCCAAGGGTAAAGTAAGGTACCTATTTATTTTTCTTGAGTTATTGTTGCTATTTTTGCTAATACTTTTTTATCTAGAACTTGTAGTAGACGCCAACTATGTCCATTTTGTTACAGCAGGCACCTACGATTTTGTTACAGTTTGTACTTTAAAAAATTGCTTGCAAAAAATCGCTATCTCATTAGGCTTCAAAGTTTACTTATAAGTAAGCATAAAGCAGATTTTTCTATACGAAATAAAATACGCTTTTCAGTGATGTTAATATATTAAATCATTTTCGTGTATAAATATGTTTATCTAACACTAAAAACTACACACTATATCTAATACTTATAACTTAAAGCTACTTAAATGCAACTTATAGAATTTACAAGCTTTTAACGATACAATAAAAAAACAATATCAGTTATATTGTGTTAGTTACAAAAAAATGGAAATGTTTTTCTTGTTTTATTTGATGAGTCAAATAATGTTTTTTAAAGCATAATTTCGATTAATTAGTGACACCGACATTTATTTGACGATCAACATCATTTCCGAAATCGTGTATCTTGGAACAAAATTTAGGTAATAAAGCGAATCAAATGACAGAAATATATTGATAATTGGGTATAGGAAAGTTGATAAATAATATACTGGGGGTGATTCTCTAACGCAAAACACCTTTACAACCAAAAAATCATCGTTGCATCATCTATAAGTGCGCAATCGCAGCGCTTCAACGATGTTGACGGCGCGACATAGAACTAAAATATGGTTCCAAATGTATGAAAAATCATCCTCGCCTTCGACGACAACGACGACTTCGCCTTCGATTTTATCCTTCAAACCGAAAAGCTTGTCATTTGTGAGGTCGTCGTTGTTGTCATCTATGATGTGTCAGTTAGAGAATCGTATGGCTGAGCACATTAGGAACCCAGATAAACAATTTGGCAGTAGGAAAAATACTAGCTTAGAGCCTGGTGTCTTAACATACCTATAATACGAATCTACGTACCAATAAATTCACTATTTACATAGTTCTAAATAATAATATATACCAGGAATATAAATGTACACTAACATAGATTAAATCTTAGTACCTATTAGTTTATACGATTATCATAAATTATAATATATGATGTTGAATTGTTGAAAAAATATGCTGTGGTCGCTTCAATTCAAGGGCTACAACTCTTTTAATTAAACTTTATATAATTTTATTGCTAGTTCATGTAGTCAAGGGATCATGAAGTTCTTGTATATTATAGTTTTATTTTTTTAATTGCTCTTTCTAACGGCTGCTGTGTGGTTTTAATGGTATAGTCAAAGTATGTATTGTACTGTAATTTTAATAACATTTTAAAATGCAAAAGATGTCTGTTCTATGTACAGACGACAGCACATCAAGTTACCACAATCTGTCAAATTTCTGCAATAGTTTTTCAACCTTATAACCATAGTGGAAGGTTAATGTGTGATTGTTAAAATTTGTCAATTTCGGAAGGTTGACCTGCTGTTGTCTGTACTTATTTTATTCATTAATTACCAATCTTCCACCATTGTTATAAGGTTGAAAATCTATTGCAGAAATTTGACAGTTTTGGTAACTAGATGCGATGTCGTCGGCACACGAGCCTTCGCTAAATTGCATCAGAAAGAAATACATTGAAGGCTTCCAAAAAAATATTACA
This sequence comes from Heliothis virescens, assembly GCA_002382865.2. NCBI lineage: Eukaryota > Metazoa > Arthropoda > Insecta > Lepidoptera > Noctuidae > Heliothis > Heliothis virescens. Next base: position 5,532,254 of record NWSH02000323.1, read on the forward strand.
TTTCACTGGAACATTATTCGTAATTATGAGAATTGAAAATATTTTTTTTTCTGAATTCGATTAAAAAAACAGCTTAGTATAACTTTTATGATAGGTAAGTATTCAATTATTGCAAACTTACCTAAATATAAAATATTATCATACTTCCTAGACACTTATATTTAAAGGGCTAATATGTATTTCATCATCATCTTCCTACCCTTATCCCAATTTATTTGGGGTCGGCGCAGCATGTTTTAATTAATGGCTAATATGTATTTATATTTATTAATAATATTTTATATTCCAATCCTGTAATTAGTTCCTAAAGCTACAAAAAATATACTAGTTTTGACTAGTATCACTTCATTACCTGACTACATAATTATACATACTAACTATGGATACAGACGACAGCACATCAGCCTACCTCAATCTCTCAAATTTTTCCAACAGATTTTCAACCTTATCACAACAGTGGAAGGCTTAATGTTCGATTGGCAAAATTTGACATATTCGATAAGGTTGACCTGTTGTCGTTTGTACGTGGAATAAAAATGAAGAAAGGGAAACAAATATACATATTGTATGTGAAGGTTGTGTTTTTGACCTCAGTTATTATGAACATAATATAAGCCAAGTTTATAAATGGTACCTATGCTCATTCATAAGTCTATAAAATCCAAAGGTTCACTTGAATAATGTCATGTAAATTATCTAAAGGTTATTTGCATATATCGCGTGTACACTGTATATCTTGGCGCCTAAATATTTTATTAAAAAAGGTAATACAAAATATTTATTAGGAACTATGTTTAAGGTACCTACTGCTAACTTATTTTGTAATTAAACCGACTTCTGTGGGATAGACACAAATTATTTTATATCCTTAATGTATTTCTAAGTAATTGGTAGACTATTATATAAATTACACACGTAACGTACAATAATATTAAGTCAATTGAACTCCACAAATTTTAACAAATATAAACTAAAATAAAAATATAGTCCACAATAAGTTGACTGAAAAGATCGTCGGAGGAAACTCGTCACATACATGATTCTGTTCGTCCGTACTATAACGACTATCTTTCAGTGCTTTTATTAAATTCTTTTTTAAAATTTTCATTACAAAAAAACCTCTTTCTTACCAAAATCTAACCCTGAGTGTTCGCTTCAATATTCAAATATTGCATTCATTCCCATTTAATCAAACATCTTCACTGTACAATAATCTACTTAACTAACCCAGAATGTTTCCTTCAAGCATCCATTTGAACAAAATCTTTCTGCATACTGTCAATACAGTTCATTAAAGCTCATAGGATGCGGATGAGGAGTATGACCTCTCATATCTTCCATGGGCTGCATAGACTCAGATAACAGCATGGTGCTAGGTCCAACACTGGATGGTTGACCAGATCCTGGGATAATGGACCCGTTGGCATGGCCGGGACCGTTGCTTGATTCCTGCCGCATCATATTACGACGCCATTTTGCTCGGGCATTTTGAAACCAGACCTAAGAAAAAAATATTCAGTAAGTATTACGACAAAAGTTAGATATTTCCATGAGCTAAACCCGACAGAAACTCCCAAAGAGGGCTCTCTTTTTGATAATTATCAAATGGGGTCCGCTAGGGAATGCAAAGAGTATAAAGACTTAATGATTATAGTATCCCTTAGAATAATACCCAGATTAATATAAGTTATACACTTACTTGTAACACTCGTTTGGAAAGTCCAGTCTTCTGTGCCAACTGCTTAAGATCTTTAGCGTCAGGGTTCTGGTTGATGGCGAAGTAAGACTTCATGGTCCTAAGTTGGTGGTGCTTGAAGCTGGTGCGCATACGTTTGGTGCGTTGCGTGTGGCTTGATACACTGCCTGGAGAGGCTACTGAGGAATCATATGCCAGGGACTCCATTGAAGAAGACAGATCGCCACGATGAAGTATTTCTGAAACAAATGACGATGGTGAGTTGGATATATGACTACTTTAAGTCCTTATCTGACGTAGACAGGTCAGGCCTTGGAAAGATTATAAGGGGTCGGAAACTTTTACTTTCTTTTGCAAGAGGTTACACTTGTGGAGACAAAAACAACTACTAGATAGGTATATCAAATGAAGTTTTCGCATTAATTGAAAACTCGAAATGAAAACTAAAACGCACCTAAATAGCAAGATAAAAATCACAACGTGTTTAATCAAATGGCAAAACTACAATTTTATTGATCATCATCTCGAACCCACATCCTAAAGTTTTTAGCCTAAATGGGAGGAAGCAGGGATTGGAGGCAACTGCGGTTGTAAGCATCAGACCACGACAGTACCACCTTTTGCTAATAGAGGAAACAAAGTTCCGGGGCCTGAGAAATGAAGCATGGATAGTGTTAGGACCTTCTCGAATTTATGACGTCATTAGTTGGTCAAGCAAGAGAGTAGATGTCGCCAGATCATGCCAAAATAGCGCCGAATAAAAAACATTCGAATTGAGAACTTGCTATTTTGGGACGAGAACAGCAATCTAACTAATACTAAAGCTATTCTAATAAGGTAAATGTAGCAACAAGTCGAAGTAACACGTGATCGAAACCACCTGCAGTATGAAATTAATCTATATTTTCAAAACTCAACATGACTCCTCGCGAAGTGTTATAAAAAATCATTTTAACGCAGCAAGCTCAAATACAATTTATTTCTTCAAATGTAACGTAAAGGCTGTCACTTTTTAAGTAATTTCATATTTTTTATGCAAGTTAAGGAACCCCTTATTAATTGATAAGCAGAACCATCGTTAATACTCATTAGTAGAGAACGGAAATGGAAAGGCAGCCGACTTTGGAACCCAGTGACTTGTGCGTCAAAACAAATAACGTAGAATGATGTATGTCTCGATAATTGGACACGTTTTGATCTAATAGATAGTATGGAATAGGTAGGGGGTGTATGTGGAGATGGAGGCGTGGAACTGTCCTCATTTTTGGATTTTTATTTAGGAAACTCAATTTTTCCTTTATTCCCGAAATCAATAAGGAGGAAAAAATGGGTATGTTGTAAAAACGATTTATTTTAGGACAAAATTGTATAAATACTTTTAAATAGTCTGATGTAAATAATATACGCAATTATTGGCGTAAAACTCAACAGTGCATATAAAAAAAAGCACGTGTCATTGGTAGTCCGATTACTGTTTTAGCAAAAAATTCCCGACTACACGTGGAACTTTAATTTAATTAGTTAAAAACTTAACACTTTTCTGAAGACAGACAAGCCTATCCCAAATTAGGTCCCTGTCCCGAATTACGAACTTCACGCATACTGCCCCTAGTAATAATGGGTGTTGGTAATAAAAAGTCAGTGGTTTTTATTAATATCTCCCCACAACACTTGGGTGGTTGGCTGCACTATATGTAACGAAATTACCGATGCGCAACTAGCTAATTATTAAATTTATAATTAAATATATTAGACGGTTTGTGTGATTCTTGGGGTCGGACAGTTGAGTCCATTTTTATGATGCCGTTTTCAAGTTTACGATGGTAGATACAAAAAACAATTAGGTTGTAAAAAGTATATTATACTTTGCGGCCTTGGTGGAGCCAGTTTAATGGCTGTGCTTAACACTTGATACAATGAAATTTATTTATTTTAGTTTTATTTATTTCTTTGTCTTAGGATTTTTATCATGTGAATAGTTTAAGATCACTTATAACTTGATAGTTTATAAAATATACGGATTTTTTAATTTCAGACTGCATTTAAAATTATAAATAAATTTACTCATTTACAGACAAATCCTCATCAAATAATACAAAATGAATTTTGAGGTAGAAGGTAAATCTTTCTTTTTTACTTTCATCCTCAAAGCTCCATCTCCTTCAACAAGTAGATTTAAAAAAACTGCATTCCTTTTAACGAGTCAGGCACTGAAATAGTATCTTGCAGTAGGTATCATAAAAACAAAAAAAACCTAATTATTTCATGTTTCCAAAGTAAACCCCGTTTAATTACCTGGCAGACGAAGTGTTACAATATTTAGTTAGAATTAACTCGCGTCATATCGTGAAACAGGCGCTTTTTGTTGTAAGATCTTATCAAAATCATAACTTTGTGTCATCGCTTTACTGTAAAAATGTGTTTTAATCGTCATGGGCCAGAAGCCTCGAGGGTCCGAAAAGTATAGTGTTTCCATACTGTATCCATATAGCGTACTGTCAGTCTTATATTTTGAAATATCCCTTATAATTTCATACCTTGTAGGCTCTGCCCCAATTGCCAACCTCACTGGTGCATCTTGCTAAAAAGCATACGATGCTCTGACGACCGACTGATGGTGGCATAGTCACTATACAATACCAAGTGGGATATTAAATGTCTTGTTGGATGGGTAGCAGCATCTCCGAAGCTAAAAATGAACCACAGTGCGCTCACCGAAACGCATGCCCAACGCGCTGAGTAGGTGCAAATCTACCCAATTCAGGGGAGGCCTTTGTCCAGCAGTGTACTTATTAAAACTGCGACGCTGAACTGTTAAAATTGACTATTTTTAAGTTCTAAAAGGAGCAACTTAGTAAACTATGGGGTACGGACTCACTTAACTAAATTAAGTGGCAATAGCCCAATAGTTACAACGTCAGCCTGGTATTCGGAAGACCGTGTGTTACCTTACTCAGTTTATACGTTATGTGTAATTATTTAACTCACATTGCTAGGTCCTATTTTCTTGGAAATCATCAAATGACCTCTCCCGCAGCGGGTGGAACGTGAGGTAGTGTCAGGGGGGTGATTCTCTAACGCAAAACATCTTTACAACCAAGAAATCATCATTGCAACATCTATAAGTGCGCGATCGCAGCGCTTCAACGATGTTGACGGCGCGACATAGAACTAAAATATGGTTCCAAATGAATAAAAATCATCCTCGCCTTCGACGACAACGACGACTTCGCCTTCGATTTTATCCTTCAAACCGAAAAGCTTGTCATTTGTGAGGTCGTCGTTGTTGTCATCTATGATGTGTCAGTTAGAGAATCGCATGGCAGAATCGTACTGACTACAATCGCCCATGATCCCTCGAGCCCTTTGTGTACCGGGCCGCGATATCTATTTTGAACATTTCCGCAGCACCACCAGGACATTAATAGATCCTGACTTTAGCAATAAAGCTTCTACATAATAAATATGCGTAGGTACATACCGTAATCACTTTTGCAACCAATATCGAAGAACCTTTCGCTCACCACCGTTTCAAATAATAAATATTTCTACAGTAATAATATTATGTTCCTCGAGGGGTATGCGGGTTGTTTAATGAGGGATGTAACTCTAAACAACCCCTTTATAATGTATCAATTTTGTCGAACAATTTATTTTGTACGATCTCGTAAAACCGATCTAATAACATCTACTATTTTAATTTCTTCTGTTTTAATTCTATTGATTAAATTTGTTAGTTTTATTTTGAGGGGTATTGATTTTAAGAAATCATAGCAATATGTATTCTGTAGTCTGCCTACCTCATTTGTATTATCAGACAATTTCACATCAACCTAAAATTCAATATTTCCCAAGTCATGCCTAAGTTCCCAAATCGACGTAGAAAAAAGATATAAACGGTCGCATTGAGAAACCTGCTCCTTTTTTGAAGTCGGTTAATAAAAGTGATTTCTTTCACAATAAACACAGTACGCACATAATGTTTTATTTTTATAGCCGAAATTAACATGTTACCGAATTTGAGAAAAAGAGAAGTACCACATTTTTTTAAGTCGGTAATAAAGCATTGGAGTTGTAAAAGCCTCGATATTAACGATAGGCTATAAAAAAAATAAAGAAGCTCCGAGTCAGTGTATGGTTTATTACACAGATAGGCGCCGCTCTTTGGATTGGAGCCCAAGTATAAGCGGCAGCGGGATTACCGTTAATAAAATAATAAACAATGTCATATTTGATGAAGTATAAAGAACTTGTCTTCCAATTAAAAAAAAGCCGTAAAAGGGGCACTTAGAACGTATCTTGGTTCTTGGAAGAGAATTGATTGTTCTCATGACTTTGTCACCAATGGGCAAAAACAATAACCGTTCACATTCATTACTTTTTTTCGTAGTTAAATTGTTAAATATTACACAATGTTATCAATAACCCTCAATTAGATAGCAAAACTTAATTCTCACTTAAAAAGCCTAGACAAACGATAATTACTACCCTTTTATAAGGTTACATCGCGACCGCCTATAACTTACAACAGCCCTACAATAAAATTTCGGACCTTGTAAAATGATACTGATGTGAAACGAAAGCTGCTATGCTGGTAGGTAGTCGTATATTTGTCGTAATCAAGTCAGGGCTATTCGACACCTACATATATCTATGTAGGCATTTGTATAGTCTCGATGTTTGTTGTAGAAAATTCGGTTCATATATACGCGGTCGAATTGAGAACTTCCTTTTTCTTGGGAAGTCAGTTAATGGATTAGAAAGGAAAACGGATAAAAGATTACTTGAACAAATGACTAGTAGCTGATTTTTATAACCTATCTATCCATTGTTTTGATAAGAGATTGAAAGACATAGGAATTTATATGGAGCTTATATGAAAATTTGATCCCTAATCGCAATATCACTTAATCAATAGACTAATAAATTATATAGACATTCTAGCGCAGTAGGAACAAAACATTTTTACGAAATAGGTATATGGATGTAACTAGCGCAAACTTAGGTAAGCAGAATGCTACGTAAAGAAATCGCCAATTATTTAAACATGTAAAAAAATATTCAAAATTCTTAACTTTATTTTTTGGATTTCGTTCCAAACAAGACCATCTCTCACTTTATATACGCAAATATCCCATCTTTATGTGTAATAATTATCAGATTAATAGTAAATCCCAATTGCATTTTACAAAAAAGTCTTCCACCTTCAAGCAACCATGCAACCATTGCAATATCCGATAACATCAAACCTGGTTTTCTTAGAAAAATAAACTCAACAGAATTTACATTTCTACACCTTCATTTCACTTGTTAGAAAACTTCGACTAGAAAATAGCAAAAGTTTACGTCTGCATCGTAGTTTATTTAAAAAGCAAAACTACATCAATGAATGAAATTGCGCCGTGAAGCTTACATTCAGGAATTCCTTGAATTCGAATTCGAAATTCATTTGCATTTACAGGTTGAGCGAATAAATACAATTTTAAATAACAGTAGACAAAAAGAGATTTTAAAATAATACAAAAAGGCTACAGTAAACTTTTGGTTCAATTAAAGTTAACTCTGCGAATTTTCCGCTTGGTTTTCCGAACGAATAACTGAATACATTATTGCAGAATATACTTCATCTGAGCTTATCTGCCGCTTATCGGAGTTCGATGGTATTTTATATAAATACTACGTAATAGATAAGCGGTTTATTCATGATATTTATTCGCTGACATAAAATATATAAAATACGAGTATACTAGCGGTTTCCCGTGGATCCAACAAAGTTCCGAAATAACTACTTCTCGCATGCTAGTAAAAACTAGCGTATTTATCNCGTACTGACTACAATCGCCCATGATCCCTCGAGCCCTTTGTGTACCGGGCCGCGATATCTATTTTGAACATTTCCGCAGCACCACCAGGACATTAATAGATCCTGACTTTAGCAATAAAGCTTCTACATAATAAATATGCGTAGGTACATACCGTAATCACTTTTGCAACCAATATCGAAGAACCTTTCGCTCACCACCGTTTCAAATAATAAATATTTCTACAGTAATAATATTATGTTCCTCGAGGGGTATGCGGGTTGTTTAATGAGGGATGTAACTCTAAACAACCCCTTTATAATGTATCAATTTTGTCGAACAATTTATTTTGTACGATCTCGTAAAACCGATCTAATAACATCTACTATTTTAATTTCTTCTGTTTTAATTCTATTGATTAAATTTGTTAGTTTTATTTTGAGGGGTATTGATTTTAAGAAATCATAGCAATATGTATTCTGTAGTCTGCCTACCTCATTTGTATTATCAGACAATTTCACATCAACCTAAAATTCAATATTTCCCAAGTCATGCCTAAGTTCCCAAATCGACGTAGAAAAAAGATATAAACGGTCGCATTGAGAAACCTGCTCCTTTTTTGAAGTCGGTTAATAAAAGTGATTTCTTTCACAATAAACACAGTACGCACATAATGTTTTATTTTTATAGCCGAAATTAACATGTTACCGAATTTGAGAAAAAGAGAAGTACCACATTTTTTTAAGTCGGTAATAAAGCATTGGAGTTGTAAAAGCCTCGATATTAACGATAGGCTATAAAAAAAATAAAGAAGCTCCGAGTCAGTGTATGGTTTATTACACAGATAGGCGCCGCTCTTTGGATTGGAGCCCAAGTATAAGCGGCAGCGGGATTACCGTTAATAAAATAATAAACAATGTCATATTTGATGAAGTATAAAGAACTTGTCTTCCAATTAAAAAAAAGCCGTAAAAGGGGCACTTAGAACGTATCTTGGTTCTTGGAAGAGAATTGATTGTTCTCATGACTTTGTCACCAATGGGCAAAAACAATAACCGTTCACATTCATTACTTTTTTTCGTAGTTAAATTGTTAAATATTACACAATGTTATCAATAACCCTCAATTAGATAGCAAAACTTAATTCTCACTTAAAAAGCCTAGACAAACGATAATTACTACCCTTTTATAAGGTTACATCGCGACCGCCTATAACTTACAACAGCCCTACAATAAAATTTCGGACCTTGTAAAATGATACTGATGTGAAACGAAAGCTGCTATGCTGGTAGGTAGTCGTATATTTGTCGTAATCAAGTCAGGGCTATTCGACACCTACATATATCTATGTAGGCATTTGTATAGTCTCGATGTTTGTTGTAGAAAATTCGGTTCATATATACGCGGTCGAATTGAGAACTTCCTTTTTCTTGGGAAGTCAGTTAATGGATTAGAAAGGAAAACGGATAAAAGATTACTTGAACAAATGACTAGTAGCTGATTTTTATAACCTATCTATCCATTGTTTTGATAAGAGATTGAAAGACATAGGAATTTATATGGAGCTTATATGAAAATTTGATCCCTAATCGCAATATCACTTAATCAATAGACTAATAAATTATATAGACATTCTAGCGCAGTAGGAACAAAACATTTTTACGAAATAGGTATATGGATGTAACTAGCGCAAACTTAGGTAAGCAGAATGCTACGTAAAGAAATCGCCAATTATTTAAACATGTAAAAAAATATTCAAAATTCTTAACTTTATTTTTTGGATTTCGTTCCAAACAAGACCATCTCTCACTTTATATACGCAAATATCCCATCTTTATGTGTAATAATTATCAGATTAATAGTAAATCCCAATTGCATTTTACAAAAAAGTCTTCCACCTTCAAGCAACCATGCAACCATTGCAATATCCGATAACATCAAACCTGGTTTTCTTAGAAAAATAAACTCAACAGAATTTACATTTCTACACCTTCATTTCACTTGTTAGAAAACTTCGACTAGAAAATAGCAAAAGTTTACGTCTGCATCGTAGTTTATTTAAAAAGCAAAACTACATCAATGAATGAAATTGCGCCGTGAAGCTTACATTCAGGAATTCCTTGAATTCGAATTCGAAATTCATTTGCATTTACAGGTTGAGCGAATAAATACAATTTTAAATAACAGTAGACAAAAAGAGATTTTAAAATAATACAAAAAGGCTACAGTAAACTTTTGGTTCAATTAAAGTTAACTCTGCGAATTTTCCGCTTGGTTTTCCGAACGAATAACTGAATACATTATTGCAGAATATACTTCATCTGAGCTTATCTGCCGCTTATCGGAGTTCGATGGTATTTTATATAAATACTACGTAATAGATAAGCGGTTTATTCATGATATTTATTCGCTGACATAAAATATATAAAATACGAGTATACTAGCGGTTTCCCGTGGATCCAACAAAGTTCCGAAATAACTACTTCTCGCATGCTAGTAAAAACTAGCGTATTTATCCTTTTTCTAAATGTTACCATCTAAAAAATTATCAGATGTCTATCTGTCAAACTTGTGAAACCCATATTTTTCTCGTCAGTTGGAATATTAATTGATAACTTTCTCAATCTAACTGTCCCGTTTCACGCTTGACCACTTTCAAAGACAGGTGATGGAATCATGTTAACGTTTGTTTTTTGTCTGTGGTCAGAGGTTGTTTATGGTATTGTTTTATTGTTAATTGTTTTAATCGGACGGGGGCGCTTTTATTGTTTTTGTGCCATTAGATTTTAATTAGGTAGTATAAATGTATTAGGATATGATATAAAATGTTTTCTTTTTCAGTTTAACTTGAATGTATATCACATTATATCCATATCATTTTGAAAGTCTAAGTTCCAAAGTTGTCCTACAAACTATAACCTTACAGTTACAAAGTATTCTAGGTATCAAACATAATTCGCTTCGTCCGATAGTGATTATCTTTATGGTATGTTTTTATACTATCCATCAAAGTGTAGACATTAACAATATCAGTTGCGCTGACCCTACCAAAATCCTGCACTATACGACAAATACGGAGCACTATTCGATAAATACGAAGCAACACCCAAAAGGACTTAGGTCCAAACAGCATTGCCAAGACACATCATGTAAGACGACCTCACACACACAAACACACATAGGTACATAACTAATAGAGCCATAATATCATTTGACGCTCCGATCGGTCTGAGATACACAACCCTATTGTTTGATGAAGCTGTAACCGATCAAGTGTGTTTGATCAACAGTGTTGGCTGTTGACTTTGACGTTATGCAAATCTGTAATACGGCTTGAATTTGTATCTGATCTATATCCTATATGTTGGTTTATGTCTTTGAGCTGATTTTGAAGGACTATAAGTATTTCGTTATACTACCAATTTCTCGAGTTTGGAGAATTACTAGGTACATGAAGCAAAAATACAACGAAGGATGCCTCATAATGAAGTCGATTTAATCGAAGGCTTTGTAAAACCCTCCGCTAACAAACTTACCATAATTTATTGATAAAAACAACAGTTTAGAGACTTCACACCCCAAGCCGACCTATTTAATAACACATCCTTTAGAATATCGATAAAAAAACAAAGAACCGCTGTTTGCTCCTTGACCACAAACGACCACCTCAATTTGGTACTTGAAAATACACTTCAAAACTATTTTGAACCTTATTCATATAAAACCAAAGTTGTTTTTTAACCTTCGAAAACTTTACCGGCAATTATTCAATTTTGTTTCCAAAGGGCATAGATAAAAATCAATGTGTCATTTTAAAAGTTGCCCATAGATTTTTTCACCGAATTCTGTTAATTAAAAACATTATATTGGGCCTATTCGTTGGTGGCAAATGTTAAGAAGCAGATGCTTTTGAACTTGTCTGTTCTAGTTTTGTTGTTCATGATTTTATATGTGTAAATACTTATGTATTTGGTAGTGGAAGGTTATAAAAGCTCAAAAAGTCGATAATTTTCGGATATGACCCCCCCGTGCCTGGGAGGGCACGTAAAGCCGGCGTCCTCGAATGCTACTCAGTAGCAGTCGTATATAAATCCACGTCAGAGGCCGTCAGGCGGATTTGAGAAAACTCTGACACTAGGGCTTGTTAGGTGATTAAACCTGCAGCTCACTCGATAAGAAGAAGATCCACTTTTTCCTGTCACAACGGTATATGACACCGTCAGCAAGTTTATTCAAGAGTACTAGCAGCTCTGACCACCACATGTCATCATAACTGAAAACAAAACCCTATCCAACCCTTTGCTAATTTATCTCACTATTTTGCATACAGGCACTCGATTCTCGATCGATTCTTCGTTTTATCGATAAGGCACGTCGCCGCCTCAAGAGCTCTCGTAGTTCTCATTATCGGCGTCACGCGCGCTACTCGAATGGCGCTGTTGTACCAACATGGCTGCTGTTTTGGCGGGAAAACCGAGTGCATGTGCGTGTGACTTTATCAAGATATAGCGGCAATTACAATTTGTTAGGGCGCTGTAATGAAGAAAAATCTAGTTAGATCTACACGGCGGGTTACTGACACTACTAATGAATTGCTTAGAAAGTTAAATATTATTATGAATTGGTTGTGAGCTTGATGAAATACATCGAAAATCTAATAAAGTTGTTGAAATGAATTTACTTCAACGTAGATTTACGATAGATATAATATTACAGGTTTCATTTATTTGATATTTATGGATAATGAAAAGTAGCCTATAGTCTTTATCGATAAATGGGCTATCTAACACTGGTTTTTCAAATCGGACCTGTAGTTCCTGAGATAAGTGCGATCAAACAAACAAACTCTTCAGCTTTATAATGTTAGTACAGATAATAATTAATTTTTTTTTACGATAGTAGGTACCCAAAAAACTGTGTGCATTGGTCCCTATAGATTTTATTGGAAATAGTTTCAATCCTGAATAATATAATTTAATTCTAGCATAAAATAGGATACAATTCGTGCCACCAGGCATACAGCATGGAAGTACGTACAATATGAAATCGATGATCAACCCTCCGTAACATAATGTAACAATGTTCTGTTTCTAAACAATAATATTGTTTGCCGATATTACATTAATAACGCTTCAAAACAGTTACAATTTCTGTGTAGAGCTTTCCTTGCTATTTTTCCTTTTAGCTAAAACATACAAATCTAGGAAGATTTATCTTGAAGCTAAAATTATAAAATAGATTCAAGACATTGATTTTATAGATACAACGACATTAGATCAGATTACAGTGACATAGTTCAACTACACGGTAGTGTTGAAGATTTTCTTAAAGGAAACAAAGCAGTCAAATGACAATGTCTGGTCTGGTTAACACAACACTAAAATAACTACGTTTGTCCCGCGTCTAATTCAACCTTACGCCATTATTAATCGGGTCGACAAGTCAACACAACCAGAATTCACCTCAATGAGTGCCTCGCATTTCGACGTTATAAAGAATAATCCAAACCGACCCTGACAGTCGACCCAACCTACGTAAATACTCTTTTCTCCCTCTAGCTTACGAATAAACAACGAGGGAGAAAAGGACAGTGACAGTTTTGACAGTGCGTCTTCTATTCATTAGTCGTGATTACGGCACGGGATGAATTGACATCTGGGACATCGGGGTAGGCGCTCGGATTTCCCTGCTGAGGTTTCTGCTAAAAATTTTTGCGCGTGAATTCTATGAAATATGTATAGCGTCTGGGGCCGGATCGTCTGCGTCCCGGCGAATATAAATAAATGTACATTTTCTTCCAAGTAACGCTGAGTTCAAAGGAAAGCGTGGGGAGCTTTTTCAAAGCTTCTTTTTAAGTCGACTTAGATATAATTAAAGTAAGCAAGTTTTTTAATTACTTATACGAAAGAAATTTAATTCGCATTTGATACAATTCGCTGGGCCGATGAAAATAATGATATTGAACTCACCTAGAGCTGTGCTAGCCATCCTNACTTTTTCCTGTCACAACGGTATATGACACCGTCAGCAAGTTTATTCAAGAGTACTAGCAGCTCTGACCACCACATGTCATCATAACTGAAAACAAAACCCTATCCAACCCTTTGCTAATTTATCTCACTATTTTGCATACAGGCACTCGATTCTCGATCGATTCTTCGTTTTATCGATAAGGCACGTCGCCGCCTCAAGAGCTCTCGTAGTTCTCATTATCGGCGTCACGCGCGCTACTCGAATGGCGCTGTTGTACCAACATGGCTGCTGTTTTGGCGGGAAAACCGAGTGCATGTGCGTGTGACTTTATCAAGATATAGCGGCAATTACAATTTGTTAGGGCGCTGTAATGAAGAAAAATCTAGTTAGATCTACACGGCGGGTTACTGACACTACTAATGAATTGCTTAGAAAGTTAAATATTATTATGAATTGGTTGTGAGCTTGATGAAATACATCGAAAATCTAATAAAGTTGTTGAAATGAATTTACTTCAACGTAGATTTACGATAGATATAATATTACAGGTTTCATTTATTTGATATTTATGGATAATGAAAAGTAGCCTATAGTCTTTATCGATAAATGGGCTATCTAACACTGGTTTTTCAAATCGGACCTGTAGTTCCTGAGATAAGTGCGATCAAACAAACAAACTCTTCAGCTTTATAATGTTAGTACAGATAATAATTAATTTTTTTTTACGATAGTAGGTACCCAAAAAACTGTGTGCATTGGTCCCTATAGATTTTATTGGAAATAGTTTCAATCCTGAATAATATAATTTAATTCTAGCATAAAATAGGATACAATTCGTGCCACCAGGCATACAGCATGGAAGTACGTACAATATGAAATCGATGATCAACCCTCCGTAACATAATGTAACAATGTTCTGTTTCTAAACAATAATATTGTTTGCCGATATTACATTAATAACGCTTCAAAACAGTTACAATTTCTGTGTAGAGCTTTCCTTGCTATTTTTCCTTTTAGCTAAAACATACAAATCTAGGAAGATTTATCTTGAAGCTAAAATTATAAAATAGATTCAAGACATTGATTTTATAGATACAACGACATTAGATCAGATTACAGTGACATAGTTCAACTACACGGTAGTGTTGAAGATTTTCTTAAAGGAAACAAAGCAGTCAAATGACAATGTCTGGTCTGGTTAACACAACACTAAAATAACTACGTTTGTCCCGCGTCTAATTCAACCTTACGCCATTATTAATCGGGTCGACAAGTCAACACAACCAGAATTCACCTCAATGAGTGCCTCGCATTTCGACGTTATAAAGAATAATCCAAACCGACCCTGACAGTCGACCCAACCTACGTAAATACTCTTTTCTCCCTCTAGCTTACGAATAAACAACGAGGGAGAAAAGGACAGTGACAGTTTTGACAGTGCGTCTTCTATTCATTAGTCGTGATTACGGCACGGGATGAATTGACATCTGGGACATCGGGGTAGGCGCTCGGATTTCCCTGCTGAGGTTTCTGCTAAAAATTTTTGCGCGTGAATTCTATGAAATATGTATAGCGTCTGGGGCCGGATCGTCTGCGTCCCGGCGAATATAAATAAATGTACATTTTCTTCCAAGTAACGCTGAGTTCAAAGGAAAGCGTGGGGAGCTTTTTCAAAGCTTCTTTTTAAGTCGACTTAGATATAATTAAAGTAAGCAAGTTTTTTAATTACTTATACGAAAGAAATTTAATTCGCATTTGATACAATTCGCTGGGCCGATGAAAATAATGATATTGAACTCACCTAGAGCTGTGCTAGCCATCCTCATTGTTTGGACTTGCATGTCATCTGGAGAGCCTTGGGCGAGTTTCCTCTTACGGGGCCGTCCTTTCTGACTCGGTCCACCGTTGTAGTACTGGGACGGTGAGTCACCTTCACTGTGTAGATCTTGACACCTGGACAAAAAGTCCGATTTATGTATTAATTTAAATATCAATGTTAGCTTTAAGGAATTTTGATTAATTTTTCCAGGATTCACATGAAAGGAATTTGGTCTAAAATTCTTTATGTCTATTCACAGTAAGCCTGGACTAATTGGCAAAATATCCGGGAGCTCGCTTTGAAGGGTTAAGTCGACAGAGATGATCTTTTTTTGGAATCGTTTTGACACATTTTTTAGTAGTTTCAAAGCAAAAATATCTATTTTGATGAATAGAGAGCTCACCGATAGGGGTTTTTTTTAGTTTGTCACTATTGAAACAACATTGTGTGTAATCGCCCAGCTTTAATTCTGTGAATAGAATTATATAACAATCCCGCCGTAATTCTGGGCA
This sequence comes from Heliothis virescens, assembly GCA_002382865.2. Classification (NCBI taxonomy): domain Eukaryota; kingdom Metazoa; phylum Arthropoda; class Insecta; order Lepidoptera; family Noctuidae; genus Heliothis; species Heliothis virescens. The sequence continues at coordinate 5,548,055 of NWSH02000323.1, forward strand.
TAAAGCTATATTTCATGTGAACTGCATATTACACGCTCAGGGTTATTTCAGAGAGTTACGGCCAGTTTCACAGATTTCAAATAAAGTTCTAATGAGCAATATGATAGACAGTGTTAGTTTTTGATTTTAATTACTTTTCTATGGGATGATCTGTCAGACAGCAATCTAGAACTCTATCTGGAACCTGTGAATCCAGCCGTAAACATTGTAATCTTTTATCAATAGGTTTTATAGTTAATCTTTTTCAGATGTCCCTTTACACATTATATTCGACTCAAAAAATAGTCTCCAAATTTTAACTCTTATTTGAGTAACCAACAAAAGACCTTATTGCAAATACTAGTCATATACAAATATAAGTAACTAGCGTTTTTCCGCGGTTTTACTCGCGTTCCGTGGGAAATACTGCCCGTACCCGGATAAAATATAGCCTATACTACTCGAGGATAATGTAGCTTCCGAACAGAGAAAGAATTATTCGAATCGGTTCAATAGATCCGAAGCCTATTCGTTACAAACGAACGAATCTTTTTACTCTTTATGGATAACACATATGGCACTACAATCACACCCACCTGTAAACGCTGGTCATATCCTCATCACAATAATCATCAAGGCAGGCGCTATCATAATGGGGTCGACAGTACACCAAGCCGTCCCTCATCCCAAAAACATCGCCTTTAGACAGCTGTGAGCCACAAGCCACGCACGTAAAGCATGTGAGATGATAGACGAGGTCTCGTGCCCTCATCACCAGCTCATTCGCCGTGATTCCGTTCCCGCAGCGAGCGCACCGTTTGACACAGAACAATCTGGAACAATGGGACCTTGTATTGCTCTGGACTCTTACCGTCTTAGTTCAGAGCTGTATCGTGTGAATCGTTAACTACGCCTGGATTACATTAAGCGACGTCTTCCAATTTCAATCGCATTTCAACCCGATTCCAAAAGGAAGGAGTTCTCTACACTTTGTTCTCTTGACCTTGTGATGGAAACTATAGAGAGCTAGTGGAACTCCTCATCATGTAAGTAAAAATTGTCAAGTAGCTAAAAATTGTCCAAATTAGTCCAAGTTCACGTGAAGAACAAAGCAGACCCCTACCTACATACAGTAAAGGTAAATACAGATAATGGGCCAATCCTCAACAAACCTTTTGACAACTTAACATTAGACACCCTCGATAATCAATCAATCGTTATCAAGAGTATTGACGGGCCCCGTGTAAACAATTATAGCATATGTCGACTTTTAACAAGGGGTGGCTGGCGAACCAAATTATACCAAGAGCTTGACAGTATTTTGACAGTTGCGTTCTTTTTTCTTTTTTTCATCCCTCAAGTAGCAACGTGAATTGTAAATGTTGCCGTTATTTGACTTATCAGCATCACGGAGATCCTCTAGGGTCATTGGCCGATAAGATGGCATAAACTATTTTTTTGCTTTTCCCATAGGCAAACTCGAAATCGAATATAGCGCGACTTTTATTATATCTTCTCTATAACCAATACAAAAATAAATTTTTTAATCATTAAAAAGTCGAAAAAAATACCTGCAGTATCTATAGCTGTACAGTGTACCTGCTGTATTTTCTGAAATTTGGAACCTTCAGCGCTTCTATCACAGCTACAGCTCAGAACGTATAATGAGTTACAACTCTTTACAATAAGTATTGCCCTGTTTATAATTTCATTGTTAAAAGTACTCGGTATCTTTGTTACGGAAAGATAGGAAAATCGGTATTGTTACAAAGGGTAAGGTATTTTAAAAATATATTCTTTAATTTTTCTAGTACATACCTTTATTAAGCGAATAATAACATTTGTTGAATGGGGATTAATATTATTTTATTCTAGTTTTCAGTACCTTTTTTGATAGTGGCAACCTAAAATACATATCATATATGTGAATTTGAATTGTCCTACTATCACGATTCGTATCCGTCTTCAAAAACTTAAGAATGACGCCTAAACCAAAAATAAAATTCAGAGTAGTGATTTGTCGACGTCCTACTAGGCTGTATCGTACAGTCAACTCCAAAAGTCGCTATACATATCCAAAGTGCCAAAACTGCTACACAACGTACGCTCCATAAGTTGGTATACAACATACACGCCAAAACCAGCTATACATTCTAAAAGTTCAAAAGTAGCTAAACACTCAACTGCCAAAATTAGCTGCACAACCAAACCGCCATAACTCGCTACACACCCAAAGCGCCAGAAGTCGCTACACAACCAAAACGCCTAAAGTAGATAAACAACAATAAATCGAAATGTGTTGATGCCAGGAGATTAGAGAGCATATTTTTTTTATTCCTACAGACGAGGAAAGGTATGTAAGTTCAAAGTATGAAACTATAAAAATGTATTTTGATATTACGAGAGCAATTTGAAAAAGGTGATATTTTATTTGTTGAAACATTTTAAAGATTTTACTGTCACATAAGTGGGCAAGGTCTAAAACCATTTTTACCGTCCGAATCGTTTAAATTGATCCACTCATTTCGAAGATAATT
>NWSH02000323.1:5554888-5598411 GCA_002382865.2 Heliothis virescens
GTGTAGCGAGTTATGGCGGTTTGGTTGTGCAGCTAATTTTGGCAGTTGAGTGTTTAGCTACTTTTGAACTTTTAGAATGTATAGCTAGTTTTGGAGTTTATGTTGTATACCAACTTATGGAGCGTACGTTGTGTAGCAGTTTTGGCACTTTGGATATGTATAGCGACTTTTGGAGTTGACTGTACGTAGGACAAATCACTATTGTGAATTTTGCAAGTTATATTTTTCCATGTAAATAGAGATAATATTTGGTTTGGAAAAATGCCATATACTAATTTTATCAAAAATACACGTACTCGTACACGCATTAATATCAATTTCTAATTTATCAACGCTTGCAGTTTTCACTGAAATCCTCAATATTTAAGCACTATTTTAGCTTTCAGGTTTTGCGTTAATACGAGAGTAAGCACCGAATTTCACCCACAACGTTTGAAGGGTTACGTTGGACTACGTTCATTTGATTTACGTTAATAAAAAAAATGATAACTACTCATGTTTTATTTCAATATACATACCAAACACGTTTTAAAAACCGAAAGTACCCTAACAAACCGAAAAGTGAACTTAGTAAACACGTTTTTAATTCCTCCAAACATGTTAAGCAATGGTTAGAAAAACAGGTCGTGGACAGGTGTGCGAACCCGCAAGTGCGGTAGACGTTGACTGACGTTGCCTTTCCCTCTAATTGGTATTAATACGTATCACCTACAGCCTGACAGCGGGGCAAGCGGTGGCCACGCGCGAAGCTTGTAATTACAGGATTATCGTAATTGATAAGGCTAAGCAAATAGTCTTCGGTTTTTATTGAGAAAGCTTATAGTTTACGGGAATCAACACCTAGATGTTTTAAAAAAAATCGTGTATAACAGTGCTTTCAAAGAATTTTCATATTAGAGCAACCAATCCTGAAAGTCTCTTGTTTTGTGACCCGTTCTAAAACTGAACTCCCGAATAATGCTGCAAAAAATAAAAAGTATCACGTAGTTGAAATTGAAGTTGATGCCACCCTAAAAACAGAAAATAGTCAGATACAAAACAGTTGTGTTCTTGACTCACAAAAACTTCGCACAGCTAGTCGCAAAAGCAGAAATAAAATCTGAAAAAGAAAATTTCGCGTCGCAAGCTTTATGATGTTATAGAACCAATTACTGACAGATAAGTACGTAGAAGCAACAATGACAACGAACTTCAGAAAATATTTTGGGTTATTTGAAAATAATAGTGCAACGATATTGATATACCTATATGGAATAAATTGGCTGTCAAAACAATTTTATTTGAAACTAGACGGCACGTTCCGACATCATTCCTAGATTTATTTTCGACAAAAAAATGCGTGGAAAATTTTATACAGTGGAAGGAAAGCCGTCTGCCACAGCCGCGTCACTTTTTAAAGCGTCCTACAGTTATTTTCGTAGTATTTATTACCTTTTAGTCAATCATTTAATTTATTGCAATCGAAATTTAAACGATTAAAACGAATAGTATTTTAAAAAAATCACGATTTACAAGTTGCAAAATACATTTCAAAAGCTTTTCACGAAAAACAGTATGTTACGGGACCTCGGTTTCACACGAACTTTGTATTGGATCACGTAAAATATTTTTTACTCGTGTACTCTGCTACAATTTGATGAACCTACGTGTTGCAATGTATAGTTTTAGTCTGGCTGCAGTAAAGTTTCCGATATGATGTTCTGGATTTATTTTACTATTTTCGATCGAGGTTATTGTTTGTTTGTAAAAGTATCGATTTTATAGTTTGGTTAGAACCTTTGGTTAGAGCTATATAACGCTAATATTATAAAGGAGTTAGTTTGTGAGGCTAAACGGGTATAGTTTAAACGTCAAAGTACTTAGACGGCTACGTATTGTTTGGGTATAAGAAGCAGTTCCCTCGAAAGCTCGACGGAAGTTTATATTAAAATAAAATAATATTTTGGAAAAAGAACTGTAACGAAACCTAAATATTTACATGAAAATATCTATGTATCTAACAGTAAAAAAGTTAAATCTCCAAAACAAAAGAAACCAGTTTCAAAAGACTCCCATTTAATAGATTCACACCTTGACTACTACAGGGTTACTTGGCGATGCACATTTTAACAAATCTATACCCCTGCTATGTTAAACCGAAAATGGTGTATTTTTAACTAGTTTTAAGTAAAAATGCTTACCTGTAATAGTCTTCCTTGCAGTAAATGTTCCCGTCTCTGGAGAAGCAGGTGAGCTCCGTATCGAGCGGTAGGCGACACTCACAGCAGCGGAGACAGGTGCCATGCCACTGGCGATCCACTGCTAGCAGGTAATATCTGGCGACGAAGGTTGTAATGTGGCTTTGCGTACGAAGAGATTTTGTGTGATCTTCCTACCGTACTATACTAGATTTCTATAACCCATTTGCGATAGGCGATTGAATTTTGACATCTCTCATTTCTCTCTAATCGCAAAACAAACGGTCTTTATGAACAACGGTTGTTATACTCTCTTTTGAAATGGGGAAATTACTTTGGCGTATGATACATTTTTAAAAATGTTTTATAGACAAAAAAGGATGCAAAAGCTAATTAAGTAAAATTGTCTGCATTAACTAATTTATTTGCATTAATTAAATTATATTGCATGACAAAGTCAAAAACAAGAGGTTTAAACACATTTGAAAATGCAGTAAAATATTTCATCTGCAAAGTATGTATTTTGAGAACCAGAATTGAACACAAAAATGAGTAGCATTGACATTATTTATCAAACTCAAGGTCAAACCTCGTCATGAAACTAAGCTCACCTGTCTTGTATTCGCCCCCCGCACCCCGCGCACTCATCAGGCGCCGCGGGGGAGTCTTCCGAACTCTCTCGTTCCTTCAACATGCCTTCCTGCTCCGTTCTGCAAGCAGAACTGAACTCTCTGTCTCAAATAACTAGGTTTAATTCCCCTTGTGCGCTATTCTCAGAATTGCCGTTTGGAACAGCCATAATAGCAAGGTTTGTATCCAGTTTTTGTCCTTTGGATTCTAAACGGGATTCTTCAGGATCTGTCAACAAAAGGATTAGTTGATTCGGTTGTTTTGTTTGAGCTAGGAAGAGCTCATGGAAGTTAAGCTTAGATATTATAGTCTGCCCTAAACGCTGAAACATTTAAGATATTCTTTTTCACCAGGCTACTTAAATCCTATCACTGATCAAGCTAAGGATAAATTATCTTTTGACTGATTTTAGGGGTGAATCAAAAGGAGCAGAGCAGAGAAAAGAAATGTTGGGAATACGAGAGAAGTTACTATATTTTTTAAGCTTCCGTCACGTGTGCAACCTTAATGGTTAAAGCTACTCAGAAATCATGTATGACGGATATTTTCTGACTACTTTGTATCTGGGTGTGGAAAGTAGTTCTCTCGGGAAGCGAGTGAAACCGCTGGCAGAAGCTAGCAATAAATAATAAAGGTTTGTGTACACAAATATATACGAAACTAAATAAGACTACTGGCGAATGCATTTAAATATATACCTAAATAAACATCCACGGCTCTTTTCCATATCATTATTCGGTTGCACAAATAACTATACATTATACAATGGGATCCTATGGGTTCCTTGCCATGAGACAATGGCGAATCTTTTTGTTTTCCTTCGTACTTCGAGTCCGACTTCAGTCGCATAATTTTGAATATATGCATTGGTATTAGGTAGCTTTATATGGTTTTGTTAGGAACACTGGAATCATACTAGACCTGCTTTTGTTTTTTTTTTTGTTAGGGTTCTGGGAACTGGTAAAGTCGAGTATAATTATTATGTGTTTTAAAATTATGTTCTTTGTTAAATGTCTATTTGGATTTTAAGCTTGTGACGTATAGTTACAGCGACTCTTTTGAAGAACAAGTGACTTAAACATAAAGTAGTACTGGTACACTTAATTTAAAATATATTTTTGCTGTGCACACGACGATGACCGGACCACGGGGCTATGAAGTCCTGGATTTTTGGAAGGCGAACTTGGGGCCATTTTAATGACATGGTGACACAAAACACAAACGACGATTATTTCCGTATACACCATATTATATATGTTATTATGAGGGTTCCGGAATAAAATTACAAAAACATTTTATTTTATAAAATTTTCGGGAACGAGTATAAATTGTACATAAATAATTGATATTATTATTTAAATCAATGTTAGTAAACTCTTGCGCATGGTCGTGCTCCACCCCGCCTACCGCTGTACGCACAAGTAGGTACCTACCTACAATCGACAAGACAAGCGCTTGATTTAAAAAAGGGAAATATTCAAGTATTGAGAAAAAAGAGCTCGTGGCTTATAACGGCAAAAAACCTCATCATTGTAATGTGCATGCTACCATTCATCTTCATACTGATGTATGAGTCCCCACAAACACCCTATCGATAAAGTAACCAAGTCAAAGCGGCGCGGATCGATCGATCAGGCTAAGCAACGCTTTTCACGGTCGGTCCGTGTATAGGCGATCATCTTGTCATGACGAGTTCTTCCGTATTTCGGAAGGCACGATAAACTATTGGGTCCCAGCTGTCATTTCACTATATTTGGCAGTCGTTACGGGTAGTCAGAAGCCTGAAAGTCTGATAACCAGTCTTACCAATGGATATCGGGTTGTCCAGGTAACTGGGTTGAGGAGGTCGAACAGGCAGTCACTCCATGTAAAACACACTTAAGCTGCATCCGATTAAACTGGAAGCCGACCATAACATTGTTGGGAAAAGGCTGGGCAGATGATGATATTCAAGTATTGTGTGACTTTTAAGAAAATTATGTAACCAAATCGTGTGAATTTTGATAAATCACTTTTCGTGACTTTAAATAACTACCAGACATTATTAGGACTCTATAAATAAATCTTACTTGTACATAAAGGCATACCATGTCGATTTTAAATTGCAATGAATAATTAAAATTTTATCCAATTACATATCAGTCAGGAGTATTCAAAAAAAAATTATCGATTTGTTCTCGTCTGTACCGAAGCAAATTACACAGATAAAAATCAAGAATGTGGTTTTAGGAAAAAATATAAAACTTTATGTTGACTGCCTTACGTATTTTTTATTCTTAAGTAGCGAAAATACGACTAAAGGATATATTATTTGTAGACCTATATAAGTATTATTTTCATTAATTAACTAAATAGTTTTATTTACGACAGAATCTATTTACGACACTTTCGCCAAAAATAATGGATAAAAATAAATTTCTTACAGGAATATATCTATTCCTATGGACGAAAAATATCATGAACTGTTTTATTTTGATTTCTATTTGTATAAGAGTAAGATTGAAATTCCTTGAGACAAGAAATCCTGAAATTGGTCATTAACTACATATCTACCTTATACTTTTTTACTGTAGAATTTAATAAAAAATTTAATAAAGAGCTCGAAAAGTCTAAATTAATAATAAGAAATAAAAATAATGATGGATGGCGTCCTAGCCAATTGTCGGCCACGGCGGCTGTTCTCTTATAAGGAGATCAGCCAGCTGCGCAGGACATATTATAGTGCACAGGCATTTGCGCAGACACAGGTGCACTCCCTATTCCCTCACTCTCATATTACCCGATGGGACGGCAATCCGACACGACCGGAGAGAGATTAGGTGCAGGACCGACATTAACATGCTCTCCGATGCACGAGTGTATCAATCACCAACTTCCAACTCCGGGCTGCTTTGTGAAAGTTTCTAAAACCCACAAAGCGATTTCCGCCGGTCCCGGGAATCGAACCCGAGACCTCGTGCACAGCAGTCGGCTATTTGACAACTAGACCAACGAGACAGTTAAATAAAAATAATATGCTCTATCTGAAATACACTAACAATGTTTAATGTTTCTGGGACGTTTTATTACTTACTGTTAAATGTGTAAATGACAAAAAATCCTTAAAAGCAGTGCTGTCTATCTGTCCAGCTTGCACAATACTATACTATACATAATCAATTTAAATTCAGTACATACCTATTATCTAGAATCTGAGAAAAGACATGGACTCCTATTTATCCAGATGCGAGTAGTAGTTCCCTCTGATGACTATGCTTTCAATATAAAATGTGTTTACCACCAGAAAGCCGTCAGTCATAATAACATAATTACTATTAATAACACCAAACCACACACACTATCGAACTGAAAAAGCTCACTATCGAGCGAGCTCGTAAAACACTGCCGACAAACTGGACTATACCCGTAGTAACTATCAATTAGTCATATACCAAGTAAACCTACACAATTAGCACGCCGGTTCATTTGTTTTGAAACTATAAAATCTGCTATCGGTGTTGGTTAGTCCTAATTGATGTAAATAAAACTAGTCTAACGGATAGGCAATTTTTACTGGCTGGTTCGGAAGTTTCGATCCTGTTCAAACAATCACTTCAATACTTCGAAACTGTTTACAGAATAATTGATTCCGGGTGAAAATAGATAGTATTTTTTTATTTCAAAATAAATAAAAAAATATTCTTTATTTTGCGGCCTTTATGTATACGAGTAGTTCAAATTGCAATCACTTTATCAATATTGGTGTAAAATAGAAACAATTTTAAAATAAAACCGACTATCAAAATTATCGTACACAAAAATATTTGATAAATTGTATGAAAAAAAGCTCTCATAACTATACCGATAACCAGTTGATAAACCATATTTTTACTGGCACATTCTAAAACAACAATAATTTCAACCAGGAAATGGCGGCGGCAGTAAAAATAATCAGTAATGGTTAGACTGAAATCGTTAAATTAATCTAACTTTACACTTTATCGTTAACGGTGCAGTTATGAAAGCTAAATGATTGTCCAGAATTCTAAAAATGCTAATTAAAAGTTCAATGATTCTTTTCTTTAGTTGACTTATAACTTTTCATGAGGAAAAATACCTAATGCTTAGGCATATAACTCAGTGTAACATACACATTTTACTAGTAACTAAACAAAACAATCATGGTATCTACTGTATCTAATATAAAACGTTCTTACGTTTAAACGTGCGTATGATATACACTAAAATGTATGAGCAAATCCGAAATTGCTAACATTAGAAAAATATGTATTAAATCTAAATGCTTTTGTGGAAAACCATTTGAAATATCACTCCTTATATTCACAAGGACTTTGAATTTTAATTCATAGTATTGATAGGATGTTATATGTAGGTAGGTACTTAGATTTCCCATTTCAGTTTGCGGGGAAAAGCCAAAAGCAATTCCTGCTTCAAATAATGCGGATACAATATGGACAGTGAAAATGTAAACATTTATTAACCACAAATACATCAACATAATGAGCAAATTTGAGGAATTTAATGCATATAAAATCTGTTGTTTTATTTTATCGAATTATGCACGCAAAAGGTATAAATAAAAGAGTTGTAGGTATTTCCTCCCTATTCAAGAGCTGTCCCCATTTACACCCATGTAGTAACCAAAATATTAAGTATATCTCTGCAATAATGTATGCTATTAAAATATAGGACCTAGTATTAATTTCAAAGGGCCGCCAAACAAAAGGATTGTTGAACACAATAATCGTAAAAGTAACCACGCGTGAAAGGGCACTTAGTGGTTAAAAAATGACTTATAAAAAGTAATTGCTCCGGTTTTATTAACAGAAAGTATCGCTTCAGGTGTTAATTCCTATTTCATAGACACAATTTTAATTTAATACCAATAGTCTTTGCTTCGTTTGATAAAACTTAATTGAGTTATGCAATCTCTTTAGTGGCGGACTGTTTGTAAAATAATATGACTCACCTGCAAGGCGCTTTCATTTCGCCAGGAAAGTGAAAAGTAAATAAATATTTGGCGGTGTAGTATTTGCATTTTCAATGTCAGATCGTTACTTCTATTTACTGTTTGAGCGAATGGTTTAATTAAGTAAGTAAGAAGATCCGTATAATATTAAAAAGACCACTATCGTTTTGGCTATTTTCCTGTTACGTCGATAGACAGATGACATTTTCTAATGGACCGAGTATGATTCTGTATAACTATAATGTATATTATCTTATGGTTATACTAAATTATGTTATATTTCGGGTTCAGTAGGAGTAAAACACGGGAACAAGTCGACGCTCACAAAGGATCAATAGTTTAGCTTTCTGTTAGCGCAGTCAGAATATTGATATAAAATGAAACCATAAAATGGCACTGCTGGTAAAAATCCACTAAAAAGCAAAGCCAGGAACTATTTATAAAAGTCATGGCTATCAAAATTGATTTCAAAAATATTTACCAAGAGTTAATATTTTAGAAATCAATCACAATAAAAATGTGCAAATAATATTAAGCATCAACGCGAGATCAAATATTAATTTATATGAAAAATATGCCAATATTGCAGCAAACACCTAGTTCTTCCATTATAATGACGAATAATTTTCCTTAAGATATTCTAGCTTCAACAAACGTTAATGGAATAAAACAAAATAATCTGCTATTATGTCTTGATAATATCCTTTGATTGACCAAACAAATCTAATAACGTAAATATCAGAATAAGTAACATAATACTCACTATTTACAAACAGTCGTTAGTAAACGATTACACAATAACTGCTCAACGGGATCACAAACAACACGTATGAAAACACACGGAAGAAAACTGATCGACAATTAAAAGCTTAACCGCACTACATTTCCATTCGATTGTCGAATAAAAAAGCACATGAATATTGAATTTTTTGCAGGTCACACGACCCTAAGCGAAAGGGTACGAAACACGTTCGCCAAGTTCAATCGTTTTCGCGCGAATGAGGGGTTTTGAAAAATCCGCCCTTCGTAGTTTGGGCGGCACTCCCGACACTCCCCAAATACACCCCGCGTTTGTTACCAAGATATCCCTCGGGAGGTATTGTATTCAATCTGCAGGCTAGACGCTGCGAATATTTTTGTATGTATTTTATGGGAGAACTATAGGAGAAACAATAACTGCAGTTAATGTAGTTAACTGCGATAACAATATTCTTCTCTTATATTTTAGGTACTCTTTATAGTGATAACTGAATTTATACTGCACTAATAAAATTAAGTCTTTTGTGATAAAATTTATTTATGTTTTTTCAAAACAAAATTCAAATATTATTTTGCACTTTGTTTATTGTAAAAAATCTTTTATTTATAACTTTTTTACAGAAAAACTGAACATTACGAGTCAGTATTGTTACATCACTGGGTTATATTCGCAAAACGTATTAAAATCGTTACCCTAAATAAAATGTATAAGTAGGTACCTATCCTTGAAGTCAACATATCCGAGAAGTTGGCAACGCTAATTGTATTGACTCTTCAACCACAATAACTTGATTCCATACACTTGTAGGTACATTTTTCTTTTCTTAGTGTGGAAGTTTACTTGTATAATTTCTGAACTAAAATGCTTAAACTATCGAATAAACTTACTAAAAATGAGTGTATATTATTTAAACTATAGACAATATTTTCAGCTGGTACTCAGTAATATAACTAAATAGGATAAAGCAATGAAAATATTGGATAGTATGAAAAAATATAGGAACGGAATTAATAGGTCAGAGAAAATAGTAAAAAAAAATGTATATTTTTTTGACAGAAGCCGCTTTTTACGCAATCTATTATAGGTTTTTAGTATTCGGAATCCACATAGGTACACATTATAAACATTCCCAGCTAAATAACATTTCATTTTTAACCAGCTTCTGCCAGCGGCTTTGCTGAAATCCTTCTTATCTCGCGTGAAAGTCTTGAGATGAACCTCTGTGCAAAATTTCACCTTTATAGGTTCACGGGTTTGGGCCCTGCGTTGATGAGTCTGTGAATGAGTCAGGACTTTGATTTTTATATGTATAGAAGAAGAGCAGAGATTGAAGGTCATTGTTTTGGATTCCATACCAACAAACTGTAATTAGGTCTTAAACTTGTCACCCGTCATTGAAATATTTCGGTAGTTCCACTTACTTTGGGTAATTAAAACTTCGAGGTGGTTCTTTGTGTAAAATTTCAACCCGGCAGTCGTACGTCACCTAGTTCACGTTACTATTGTCTGTCTGTAACTGAATTTGTTTGTTTCTACTGAAGTGTGGTAACTAACTTTATGTTAATGCGCTTTAAATAATTCTCGTGTAAAATCCGTGTTGACACTATTGAGATATCAGTAATTTAGAGTACGACAAATCAGCTTTTCAGCTATCTACAAACTGCCACTACTTCATAGAAATTATACGAGGATTGTATTGTATAACTTGCATTTACTATAAATTATTTTCAACTACAAGATTGCGATAAATTGACAGCGAGCTGCTATGCCTGTTCTCTGAAACGATTTTTTGGAACGATATGAGGAAACTATCTACACAACTCCTGAAGCGGAAAGAGCCTGAAACGAGCATGTTTTCATTGCATAGACATTAGTAGATACTTATAGTAGATTGAGACAGTTTGATTGCTCCACTCCAAACAAACTTTGTAAACATTATATTGTATTATACTAATATTATAAATGCAAAAGTTTGTGAAGATGTATCTATATTTGTTAGTCTTCCTCGCAATAACTACCGAACAGATTTTAAAGAAACTTGGCTGTAACAAAACTTATACAGGGTTACTTGTAATTCGACGTATATCCGGAAGGAGGTAATAGAAGGGCCCAAGAGCAACAAATTAAGCCACTCTTACCTCTGAGCAAAGTTCAGTGGTTTCCGAGATTTTCACAATTTTTGTTTTGTATGTGTCTTACTAATTTGCGCCCATAACCAAATCGTCCATGTAAAAAATCGACGCTACCAAATCCAATACTGTTAGATTTCGACATCGTTAAGCTGTTGTATGGGGCAGAAAAGTGCGTAAGCTTGAGAGGATTAGTCAGAAGGTTTTCAAATGGTGTAATAATGGCCAAAAAGGTCTAAGCTTGAATGTCGAATTTTGGGTAAATTTCCGAAAATCCAAAAATTAACAATATCTCGGAAACCAATGAACTTCGCTCAGAGGTAAGAGTGGCTTAATTTGTTGTTCTTGGGCCCTTCTATCACCTCCTTCCGGATATACGTCGAGTTACAAGTAACCCTGTATATCAGAATAATATATAGGTTATTTTAATCCAGATATTAGAAGTAGTTTCTTCAGAAAGCGGATAAAACTGATAATATTGTATAACATGTGTACAATTGAATCTGTTTGTAATGAACACATAAAATACATTAGCTTATGTACTTATATCATCTATTCGTTAAATCTATTTGCCAATAGCATCAAATATTTCATGGCGGCCATTACTGTAAAAGGATCACCAAACAGCGTTAATGACCTTTTGTTAGTTACGGCCCTCTATCGATTCACTGCTATTTTATTATTACCTCAAAATTGTTGCTGTATTATCATCGAGCCGATGTGTAGCTTTTGTTTCACTATTTAGTGTTGCAGTGTGTGGTAATCATAGGTTGTTGTCTAAAATATGTGTAGAAATCGTGAAATTTTAAAAACATTTACTCAAACCACAGCCAACAAACATGCTCATCACACAAATGTTGACCGTATCGTGAATAGAACCCGGGACCATCAGTTCGGCAGTCCGGCATGGTAACCATTGCGTCAATGAGGTCGTCGTCATATTAATGACAATAATCTTACTAAAAATGACAATAATGAATGATTAAAACTCAAAGATAGTAAAGAAAGTAATTGGCCGGTTTTTTAGGGTTCCGTACCCAAAGGGTAAAAAGGAACCCTATTACTAAGACTTCTTTGTCTGTCTGTCTGTCTCCAGGCTGTATCTCATTAACCGTGATAGCTAGAATGCTGAAATTTTCACAAATGATGTATATCTGCTGCCGCTATAACAACAAATACTAAAAATTAAAAAATAATTATCATTAAGGCTGTTGATTTATATTAATTAATTGCTAAATTGTATACTAGTAGCGCCATCTATTAGAAATAATGTGCAACTTAAGTAACTCACACTTGACCATTCCTATTGTACTTTTTTCATAGATAATGGTACGGAACCCTTCGTGCGCGAGTCCAACTCGCACTTGGCCGGTTTTTTTATTTTTAAATAATGATAGGTGAGTAGTTACATTATATGAATTATTTACAAAATCAAATCACAATAGTGAATTAATTAAATGGTGTAACAATTAGCAACCGACCCTTCACTGTATGTTAGTAGTGTGTGAACAATTAACAGAACCATTTAGTACATGTTTTGCATTGCATGCATTTTTTAACAATGTGTGCCTATACATGCATATTTAAAGTCATCTGTTAGGTATTAAATATAGCTATAGAGCTGGTCACTTAAATACATATTGGTTCTTCATCAAACATGTCGACAAACTCTTCCAGTATCTACTGATGCCTAAAGAAAATACGCTCCTACTATTGTATTGTAATTTAATACTGGCAATATATTTTTTTTTCGATTTACACCAGTAGTATTTAGTGAGATTAGTGCATTAAAATAAACAAACTCTTCTTTTATAATAATCTTAGTTTAGATACATCTACTATGAAGACGGTGCTTTGTCGGTGAAAAGAACTAAAGGACTGACTTATCTATAGATATTTTTTTCACTTTGTTTATGTGTCACAGGCACGTAATAAAAGGTATTTTCTTTCTTTCTTTCTAACTCTATTTGAATGTAACGTCCTCAATCTTTTGAAGGTGAGGCAGCATCTTCACAATAGCACTACCTCAAGCCCACTGTGATTTCGCAGAGTTCTCTATCGTGGCCTATTGAAAACTGGGCCAAGAGGCTCATTAGCCAGTTGTCAATTGGAAGACAGAAAAATCTGCGCCCGGTTCTTGTAAACAAACACCGTTCGGTTTGCTTACAGGCTGTAGCTTTTTTTTCTATGACGCTGATGTCAAAACAGAAATAGATGAAGCGAGTCTTCTTTAAAGAAACCGAGCAATCGCGACCTTTGAAAATCGTCACAGATTTCTGAACTTATCAAGAATATTCAATATATTCCGGCGTACGCGAATTTCCTGCACGGTCTGCACTGAAATCGATTCTGCCAGTGGGTTTGGCGGTATTTCATCTAGCGACATAGACAGAAATTCGGCAATGTATTGCTTGACGGAGTTTACGTTTTGCCAAATATGGCATGAAGCTTATTGAGATAGGAAATAGTGGCTTCTAGGTAAATGCACCGTTTGATTCTAGAATACGATTAAATACGTAAATGTTGTGTTCTTCATTTTTGCGTCTATTCTAATTGATGCAATTTGATTTAAAGAGTGTAAATCTACGTAAATATCTGCGACGAGTCCTGAATACTTATTCAAGGCGAAATATTTGTTACAGTTTTTCGACACAATAGCCGTAAAACCAACGAAAAAAAGAAAAACTAAAATAACGAACAGAATAACCAATCGATGGGAATTTCAAACCTTTTAAAGCAACTAAGTATAACAAACTGAATAGGTACTCCATGAGATTTTCAAAGAGTTTGAACGGAGCTTTAGACCATTTGACTTTGAAAAACCTCCAACTTATACCTAACTTTGTACTTGGATCGGAAAATTGATCGTAGAAATTGAGCGAGAAACTTTGTAGTTGCTAAGGATCTGAAGCATACGTATCTACTAACTTAGTTCAAGTCTGTCTATATGTAGAATCGATTGCACGTTGGCGCATAACATAAAATATTTGGATGGCTTTTATTGTACCTATACAAGGTGAAATATTTATTCTTTGCTGTTTTCTGTTAGTCATTTTATACTCATCATCAAATGGTCTGATGTGATATACTTTTGCGATTAGGTACTGAACGAAATTAAGTTGCAATCATATGAGGAGTTATAAGACCTTTGGGTTTTGGCTATTATTTATAGCAAATAACAAGGTACGTATATAGCTACGACGTTATTTGTAAAGAAATCCAAATTATGTGGAGGTTTTATGAAAAAAAAAAGTATTTTCTTTTTTGGTGACTAATATATTTCGGTGCTGGGTTTAGATTTCTCTTCCCTTTACTTTTCAACGGAGGAAAACGAGAACTTAAAAAAACATTCGAACTAGGCAGGTTTGTATATACCTATAAGTACCTATTGTAAAATGTATTTTATCCTCAAGTTTGTATGTAAAATACTTTATGTATTGTAGGTACATTTAGCATAACCTAACAAACCTAATTGGCCACGGGTCAACGAAGCCAGATAATGAAAAGGAAAACATTATTTTATTCCAAACAAAAAAGGACTTTAAAATAAACGAACAGGGTGTGAATTTGCTTGTCAACATGTACAGTCAACTTCAAAAGTAGCTAAACAATTCAAAATCTTCAAAACTGCTAAACACCCTGTCGTCAATAACTTACCGGACTACTCATCTACTTTTTTTGAAAGTTAGGATGTTAAGCAAATTTTGGCGTTTCTTTTGTTAAGAAATTATGTTCCTAGACGTTATTAGGTACTTTTAAAAATGTTGATTTGCTCAGCTACTTTTGACGCTGACCGTACCTACAAATTTTGGTAATATAAACAAAAAAAGTACAAAAAGAGACTAACAATCAAAAATAATATTCGTTTTGAGGTGTGGGACCTATGTCATAAAATCCATCAAACTTTTGTTGCAGATAGAGAAATGTTTAAAAGAAGCTAGTTCATAATAAAGGTCTAAGAACTGTAAAGTGCGAAGGTAAAGTTAATTAACAGAGTAAAATAAAACGTCAAGTCAATGAGAAACAAGATCGTCGTTCTAAGAATCTCAGTGGTATTACAAACCTTTAGTAGTTTCCTAGTAAACTGTCTGCGTTGCGTCTGCAGACATAAGGTCTGATTCAGACTACACAGGTACTATTTTTGATCTACAATATTTTCTGTATAATAAGTACCTACCAACGCCATTTAGATAGACCTGTTATCACGAATCGCCAAAAAAATACTATTTTCGCACCTCCGAAAAATATTGAAGATACATTCTTAATTGGCAAAACAAATCAAATCTTTCTGGTCGTGGATATTTCAATCGTGGTTTTATTAAATTGCCATTACTTATAATTATTAAAACTGCTCCACATTATGTCAATCACCAAAAGGAGGCGTGTAAACACGTTTCATACATCCTATTTATCTAGTCCAATGAACACGTGTCAAATCTAATATAATAAATAAGAGCACGATGCGATGTGAAGCGAGTAAAAAAATTTATAGCATCAAAATATTTTACCAAATTCTAAACATTCGTTTAAAATTTAGGTGGGTTCTTAATGTGTGTAGTCCATGAAAGAGTAGCTTACTGAAAACCGTTTGAAGAAATTCGGAAGACTGAGCTCGAAAAACTGGTTTAAACATAACCACATCATACGTCAAAATCAATTCAATTTTAAATTTACCTCCTATTTCGCGGCGAACTGGCAACGTCGCGAAAGGTACGCTGTCAGCGAACGCGCAAGCATTCAACTGTTCGTACATGTAACGCTCGACTGTCGAGCGGCAGACATCTGAGGGGCGCTGTGCGACGTTGCCACGCCTCTGCGACAGAACCCACCAATGACTTGCGCGCACGCTCCAAATGTGATTTGAATTCCAAACTTTTGTTCTGTCTCAGCATCTCTTTCCTTTTTAGCCAGAACGCGTTGGTGCGAGAGAGATGTCGCAATAAGTGTACGGGAGACTTGCTCGATATTTTGTATTGTCCGTAGTTTGAAAGTGACATATCTTTTGCGATTAGATGTTGTATTTTGAGCTTAGTCTGTTGACGAATACGGGACATTGCGTCTCGTTGCGTCTTAAAAGTTTAAGTAAGTTATTGAATAAAGCGTAACACAAGTTACTGTAAATACAGCTACGGTTTGCGGTGGAGGATCGATTATTTAAAGAACAGAAGCCTTAGAGACGCGGTATTTAGCTCCGCTCTTGAAAACATTTTTATTCTGTTTGGATAATTTCTTAATATTGACAATTGTAGAAAAGTAAAACTTTAAAATTTTTTGTTTGTTTTTTTTTTGGTTACTATGTGATTGTTTTTTATATCATTTATAGTGGGAATCCCATATAACGATAAAAAAAAATTGATAGGTATGCAGTTTAGTTTGATCTTATTTGCTTACCGGTCATTTTAACCAATGTGTTCCTGACTTAGACAGGTAATGATGAAATCGAAAAATCTGGATGAGACCTTGGTATTCGCAAATTTTGTTTTGATTTTCGATTACACATATTACCTCCATCTAACACACTTAATCTATTAGAGCAAAATTCATTAAAGCATTTTTAATGTAATATTTTTTTTTTAAGTATAAAAATGAAACTATTACATCTAATAAGTTTTTTTTTATTTAACTTGAATTTAACATCTTTTTACAAACACACTATACTATTATAATTACAGTATGTCCCTATGCTTAATCATTTAATCAAAATATTCTATAGTTCTTATTTTTTAACCAAATACTAATTGGGAAGTATGATCTGAACTCTCCGTTGCAGTCTGACTGCGACATATTTAATAATTCCCATTTCAACCCGATAGAGGGCGGGACTGACTACATCTGGCCGTTTAAAGCTACGCATGTCAAGCCATCAACCTATTGACATTTTTTTTATAAAGGTACCTTTATTTCCTTCCTATCTAAATATTTTGTATTGATAGAGCTTTTTTTACAAACAATAATAAAAAGATAGTCGAATCACCATTGTCACCACTTCTTACTTACAATGCAATTTCTATCTGTGAAACTTTCACAATTAAAGTATCTTCCATATTTCATCCCCCTAATATTCTTGAAGATAAATTAAAAGACATCAGTAATTAATTTTATTTACGAAACTTTTTGTCTATATAAAAAAGTTCCTCCAGGGTGCCGAAACCGCAGCTACTCAAATTAATTTGAATTGGAAAACCACAAATATAAGCATAAATTTTACATAAACCGTAACGCAACAAAGCAACGCATTCAAATTACTCGCATTTCATTAAATTTATCTAGAAACATTAAAAGAACGGTCCTCGTAAACACTGTAGAATTATTTCTATGTATTTTTGAGTAATCTTATCAACGACGAATAAAATTTTACGAGGTTAATAGTGAGCTTAAGGGTGGGTGCTCACGAGGGGAGCTGCGTGACGTGCCGGACACTGGGACCTATGGGCGATCGTGTGCGCACTGCTTAAAGTATATAACGTATGGATAATTGTATATTGTATGTAGATAGACAGTTTTGGACGAATATTGATGTAGAAGCTACATTCTAGTTCAAAACAGAAATCTGAAAGCTAAAGTTGACACAATGGCAAAGCAAAATAAGGTGAGTATTTATCTAGTACTTAATAGAAATCAGATAAAAAATATTTTAGCTAGGTACTATGTCTGAATAACTTTTCAATAATTCAATGTATATCATATTTTAATTGCTGTATCGGACGATCAAAAATAATGCGTCTGTCTGTCCACTTGTCCTGTTTCAACAAGCTTGATTTAAGTATGTTATGTGACAATTTAATGACACGTTCATTTTGGATTTTAGGGTTGAAAGGTACAAAATGTAACTGAAAAATTAAGGTACCTATAATTCCGTTTCATTGGTATTTTGTTTGTCCTTGAAAATATTATTACTTACGAACTATTTATTTTCATTCGTATGTAATAAAATTTATTTATACAATATATAACAGAATTTATTCATCAATTTTATACAATAATAAAATTAAATAAAAAATATACATAAAACTTTAACAAGTCAACCAACTCCAATCAGTTTTATCGGCAATCGATACACAATATCGATTCTCTCCGATTATTCAATTTAATATTTATAAAATTCGTTATACAGCGACAAACAGTATGCACGATTGCAAAAATTAAATTGAGACTTAGGTACACGTAAACAATTATGATGGAATATAATATTATATCGTTAGGTACTAAGTAAGTCTCAATTTGCGGTTGTGATACAAAAACACATTTACGCTATAGCTACGTTAATTTCCCTTGTATTCCGGATTTATTTCCATTTCTGGCACATTTAATTTTTTTTAATAATTTTCGGAACAAATCCAAAGGCCATTGAAAGCAAATTAAGGTTAGCAATTGCCCTTTAAATACCTCAGGCTAAGCTTGCATCAGCAGAAATCACTCGCTTCTAATATATTCGATCAAAAGATATCGAGTAATTAATGTGAAGTTAAGTTTGTTTGTAATCCAAATAAAAAGTCTCAAGCAGGTGACGCCAGCATTACCTCAAGAAATGTCAGAAACATTTTGATTAATGCCACTATTTATATCAATATACGTCTCGTAATTTTTGTGTTGTGGTGGAGCGGTCGCGGCGAAAATAGCTAATTTACTTAGAGTTGAAAACAATTAGTTAGGGTAGACAAGAAAATTGGTTTAAGTCAACTTGCATTGTAAAGGAATTTGAAAGACACCCCAATAATTACTCCACTGAAACTTGGGAGCCTCATTTATACATATTTTATATTATGTACCTTCTGGTGATGAAACACAACCTACAGAATTCATGCATTCAGCCATGGAAACAAGACCAAAGATTATATTATCTAACATATCATTCCCTACATCATCATCAACATAAAGCAGTAAATACTTAGGTATGTATTTATTTAGACCATTTCTAAAAACAATCAGTTAGCATTAAATTCTAATTAGAAGTCTTATTTCAAATAAGAAACAAATGAACTATTTTCAATAAATATAAAGATATGCTGCTGAACACTAATTGACGAACAATCTCTGTTAGCTCAAGACGGATATTATTGTAACTGGAATCGCCGTTTCTTCGATAATTGAGAGAAATCAAAGGGAACGAAGTTTATTTATAATAATACGATTGGATTTTCAATATCAATTGTCTTATTATATCTCTTGTAGTCTTCCGTCTTATTCTATTGTAGCAACTTATTTCTTTTTGTAATTACTTCTACATATTTTACTTTCTGTATTTTCTGTAATTCGATACCACCTGTGGTTATCTCCTTTTTTATCATCATGTCATCAGAGTAGTCGCATCTAGAAAAAAATCAGACGTTCTGGATTACATATCGTTTAAGTTTGTTTATTGGCAAATATTTTGAAAATAGTAGCTCATAGCTATGCTTTAATATGATAGCGACCAACCATATTACCTACAAGAAAAATTGAAATTTAGTATTACAGTTTTTTTAGTAAATACACCGATTATTCAAAAGGTTTCGTACACTAAACGCTGTGGAGTTTACATCGCATTTCCACAACACAGTAAAGAAGCTGCATTTTTTCAGTTAATATTCTTGGTAAATATTTTTTGACTTTGAGTATACTTTGGACCATTTTGTAGGAAATTAATAGAAATAATATATTGACGAGCTTCCATCAGCGGTTTGACCCGAGTACCATGCTAACTACTTAAGTTCCGGAATAAAAAGCACTTTCTATCATTCTTTGACAAATAGACATTCTAACATTGAAATAATAATTCAAATCGGTGTACTGGCTCTTGAAATTGACGCGTTCAAGTAAAAAAATTCTTCAACTTTATAATATTAGTAAGTATAGACTAATTTGAAGTAACGCCACGTCAGTACACCCAACAACCAGCTGTTAGTTTTTTCCACTATATACCACAATCAGTATCGAAATCCTAAACAAAACCGCGGCCCAGAACTAAAGTACACACACAAAGAGCGCCGCGATCGCTAGAACCGATAACATATCAGTAGCTTCCGTCGATACTTGTACAAAAAAATATATTCCGATAAACTTTGACACTCAGTGAACAGCAAACGTATTAATTATTGTGTACAACACTTTAATGAGAATTGCATGCGACATAGTTGGCTGATTAAAATTCTAAGTTGAAAAATTATTTATGCAATCGGTCATTTGTGTTTAGCTGGCTCTGTCTCGTGGTTTCACTCGTTTTCTAAAGGAACTGCTTGTTGCGTCCAAGTGAAAAGTAGGTAGGTAACCTATATTATATTTCGGTGAATAAGCTCTCTACCTCCCAGGATTCATAAAAATCTGTAAAGCAATATTGGCGTGAAAGAATTACAAACTTTTCCTTCTGTGATATTACTAGTGGGTCCATATTCCATTCACATTGAGAAAAAACTACTTCCAACGCCCGAATTATATTACCCTATTTTATTTTTCAAAAATTCCAGAAATTTCAAATTGGTACCAAACATTAAAATTGGTTCAGTAGTTATGTCTTGAAAGTGCAACAGATAGACAGAGTCACATTCACATTGATAATATTAGATAGTATATTCGTAGGTATATACTCGTATGTATAGGGATAATGACTTCTATGTAATTATGCTGCTATTACCGAAAGCTTAATCACAGGTGGTTAGAGCTAATATCATTTTTCACCTAATTAGACTAATGAGTATTGGTGCTGTAAGCCACGACTATGCTACGATGCTTCAGCATCTGTAAAGTAATAAAAGGTATGCCAAACGTTTATAATTTTCTTCCGCGGTGAAATCGAGTCCTTAAAGAAGTATCCTTCCAAAAAGATTTCATGTAAAATGTTGCTAAGCCGACCACATATGGTTTGCCCTGTGAAAAATATATCAGATCTCATGTAGAGCCAAACTTAAATAACCTACACGCACGGCCCAACTGTACCAACTTTAACTTCTCCATATCAGTATAATGCAATCAAAAACCTCTCCTCTTTATTATACTAGTATGGATAAGAAAATTGGTATGATTGTTGCCACTTCAGTATAACACCACATACAAGATGGACGCTGGGCAGGCAGAAGGAATCAAAAACATATCGGCATTTCCTTGTGGTGAGTCATTTCGGGAAAAGGAATGTTTTTGCTGAATTCTCCGAAAAAACGTTTTGAGTCATATTTTATCACCATCAACCTAGCCTTTTTCCACCTATATTAGGAGCAGCTTGCAGTCTTACTGAGTACATCGAAGAACGACTGTTTTAGGGGCATAAAACAAATGCCTATCTGACTTCATCAATCCGAGGCAACCCACAACTTTTGGTAAGACTGGTTGTCAGACTTTCTGGCTTCTGTCTGTCCGTAACTACTGCCAAAGAAGAACAAATGACAGCCGACACGAAGGTACTCGACGAGATGCTCACCCATCCATGTCCGACCGCGCCAAATATTGAGCTTTACCTATAATCGATGGACAGTTAATTTTACTTAGATACGAGCTATACTTAGTAATTATTATTTTTGTGTCTGTTTTTTTGTGGCAATCGTATTTTTTATAGAAAAAACTAGCACTTTTCCTCTATTTCAATCATTTCCTCTTACTCATAGTAAGAGAGGTAATTTTAAACTCAAATTTTACCAATCATTTCATTGGAATCAGAAACGTTGCCAATTTGAACACATTCGCATTTATAATTTTGTAAGGATTTCATCACAAAGGGAAACACGCTTATACATGTACGCTCATAATTATAAGTGAACCTGGTGACCTTTCCTTGTTCCAGTGTTATGGGGTAAAAATACCATGGCATGGTGACGTACGCAATACATGGCACGTGGCGCGAACCACTTAGCTGCGACTAATGACCGCTTGCAGACGAATGATGGGAGCGTCATGGATTACAACACAGAAGCGACGGTAAAGGTACCTGAAAATGGTTACGCAGAACTAGTGTTATGGCAAAATAGAGAGGTAAAGGCAAAGTAATGAGAAAACATAATTATATAGCTATCTAGCTACGAGGCATCTATTTTCTCATTACTTTTTTTTCTACGTACGTATGAAGGAATCTCAAACTTAAGCCTTCATCTAATTGTCATTGTTTAACCTAACTGAAAACTAGTTCAGTATTAATATTGAAATCGATTTACTCTGTAACAGATTATGGGATACTTTACTAAACTGGCTACATGTACCTAACTTTGTTGCATTACTCAGCCAAACCCTCACAGAGGCACGACGTAATTATCCACAAAACTATACCGCAGCTGAATAACCACACTCTTTGCCGTAATCGAGGGCTGTGAAGCTCAGCAGCGCGCAACGTACGTCCGATGTCGTCCGCCCAGCACCCCAGTCCAATTAACATTGCACACCCGATAGGTATTACGATTTTTGAAGATGTGGAACTAATTTTGTTTTAGTTTGATACTTTTGTTGAGATGTAGTTATGTGATTATAATGGTCTTTCATAACTGCTGGTCTTGGATTGCGGGATTAATATTGTACGAGTGGCAAATAGACTTCGTCTAAGGACATGAAAAATCTGTAGAGTATGTACGTTCCTTTCTAAATTTCAAGTAAAAAAATATTTTTTAGACTACTAATATTATAAATGCGAAAGTAACTCTGTCTGTCTGTCTGTCTGTTACGCTTTCACGCCTAAACCAGTGAGCCGATTTTGACGAAATTTGGTACAGAGATAGAATAGACCCTGAGCAACACTTTTTATCCGGGTACGGGAAATAGTTNAGCGCCGCGATCGCTAGAACCGATAACATATCAGTAGCTTCCGTCGATACTTGTACAAAAAAATATATTCCGATAAACTTTGACACTCAGTGAACAGCAAACGTATTAATTATTGTGTACAACACTTTAATGAGAATTGCATGCGACATAGTTGGCTGATTAAAATTCTAAGTTGAAAAATTATTTATGCAATCGGTCATTTGTGTTTAGCTGGCTCTGTCTCGTGGTTTCACTCGTTTTCTAAAGGAACTGCTTGTTGCGTCCAAGTGAAAAGTAGGTAGGTAACCTATATTATATTTCGGTGAATAAGCTCTCTACCTCCCAGGATTCATAAAAATCTGTAAAGCAATATTGGCGTGAAAGAATTACAAACTTTTCCTTCTGTGATATTACTAGTGGGTCCATATTCCATTCACATTGAGAAAAAACTACTTCCAACGCCCGAATTATATTACCCTATTTTATTTTTCAAAAATTCCAGAAATTTCAAATTGGTACCAAACATTAAAATTGGTTCAGTAGTTATGTCTTGAAAGTGCAACAGATAGACAGAGTCACATTCACATTGATAATATTAGATAGTATATTCGTAGGTATATACTCGTATGTATAGGGATAATGACTTCTATGTAATTATGCTGCTATTACCGAAAGCTTAATCACAGGTGGTTAGAGCTAATATCATTTTTCACCTAATTAGACTAATGAGTATTGGTGCTGTAAGCCACGACTATGCTACGATGCTTCAGCATCTGTAAAGTAATAAAAGGTATGCCAAACGTTTATAATTTTCTTCCGCGGTGAAATCGAGTCCTTAAAGAAGTATCCTTCCAAAAAGATTTCATGTAAAATGTTGCTAAGCCGACCACATATGGTTTGCCCTGTGAAAAATATATCAGATCTCATGTAGAGCCAAACTTAAATAACCTACACGCACGGCCCAACTGTACCAACTTTAACTTCTCCATATCAGTATAATGCAATCAAAAACCTCTCCTCTTTATTATACTAGTATGGATAAGAAAATTGGTATGATTGTTGCCACTTCAGTATAACACCACATACAAGATGGACGCTGGGCAGGCAGAAGGAATCAAAAACATATCGGCATTTCCTTGTGGTGAGTCATTTCGGGAAAAGGAATGTTTTTGCTGAATTCTCCGAAAAAACGTTTTGAGTCATATTTTATCACCATCAACCTAGCCTTTTTCCACCTATATTAGGAGCAGCTTGCAGTCTTACTGAGTACATCGAAGAACGACTGTTTTAGGGGCATAAAACAAATGCCTATCTGACTTCATCAATCCGAGGCAACCCACAACTTTTGGTAAGACTGGTTGTCAGACTTTCTGGCTTCTGTCTGTCCGTAACTACTGCCAAAGAAGAACAAATGACAGCCGACACGAAGGTACTCGACGAGATGCTCACCCATCCATGTCCGACCGCGCCAAATATTGAGCTTTACCTATAATCGATGGACAGTTAATTTTACTTAGATACGAGCTATACTTAGTAATTATTATTTTTGTGTCTGTTTTTTTGTGGCAATCGTATTTTTTATAGAAAAAACTAGCACTTTTCCTCTATTTCAATCATTTCCTCTTACTCATAGTAAGAGAGGTAATTTTAAACTCAAATTTTACCAATCATTTCATTGGAATCAGAAACGTTGCCAATTTGAACACATTCGCATTTATAATTTTGTAAGGATTTCATCACAAAGGGAAACACGCTTATACATGTACGCTCATAATTATAAGTGAACCTGGTGACCTTTCCTTGTTCCAGTGTTATGGGGTAAAAATACCATGGCATGGTGACGTACGCAATACATGGCACGTGGCGCGAACCACTTAGCTGCGACTAATGACCGCTTGCAGACGAATGATGGGAGCGTCATGGATTACAACACAGAAGCGACGGTAAAGGTACCTGAAAATGGTTACGCAGAACTAGTGTTATGGCAAAATAGAGAGGTAAAGGCAAAGTAATGAGAAAACATAATTATATAGCTATCTAGCTACGAGGCATCTATTTTCTCATTACTTTTTTTTCTACGTACGTATGAAGGAATCTCAAACTTAAGCCTTCATCTAATTGTCATTGTTTAACCTAACTGAAAACTAGTTCAGTATTAATATTGAAATCGATTTACTCTGTAACAGATTATGGGATACTTTACTAAACTGGCTACATGTACCTAACTTTGTTGCATTACTCAGCCAAACCCTCACAGAGGCACGACGTAATTATCCACAAAACTATACCGCAGCTGAATAACCACACTCTTTGCCGTAATCGAGGGCTGTGAAGCTCAGCAGCGCGCAACGTACGTCCGATGTCGTCCGCCCAGCACCCCAGTCCAATTAACATTGCACACCCGATAGGTATTACGATTTTTGAAGATGTGGAACTAATTTTGTTTTAGTTTGATACTTTTGTTGAGATGTAGTTATGTGATTATAATGGTCTTTCATAACTGCTGGTCTTGGATTGCGGGATTAATATTGTACGAGTGGCAAATAGACTTCGTCTAAGGACATGAAAAATCTGTAGAGTATGTACGTTCCTTTCTAAATTTCAAGTAAAAAAATATTTTTTAGACTACTAATATTATAAATGCGAAAGTAACTCTGTCTGTCTGTCTGTCTGTTACGCTTTCACGCCTAAACCAGTGAGCCGATTTTGACGAAATTTGGTACAGAGATAGAATAGACCCTGAGCAACACTTTTTATCCGGGTACGGGAAATAGTTCCCTCGGGAAGCGGACGAAGCCGCTGGCAGAAACTAGTAAATGATATCGGAGGATAAGGTTTAGCTGTGAACATCTCCCGTAGAGAAGATGGAGTAATGTTTGCAGCTTAAATTCTGCGCTTTGAAGTAGAGTCCGTTATCGGTTATATGAGTACCTATACTTCTAAGTATCTACTATGGGCAAGTAACAAAAGTCTAAGAAAAATCTAAAATCTCTATTATTTGTTACTAGGATAAGATCAAATCGTAGGTGGTGCAAATAGGGAATCATGAAAAGGTTCAAAGTGCACATATATATAGCTTCACTTACTTATAATAAAAAATACCATAATCAATTCAATTCCTGAACTATCCACAATGATCCTACGCACGGAATCGTCGGTAGGCAAAACCAATTCGCGCTTGTCCTTTTTTAACCGAATACAAAAAAAGAAGGAGGGTCGGACTAAAGCACTGTAATAACGTAAATTACTCTTTGTAATGAAGTAAATATTTATGCTTGTACTAGGTCAGAGTTTGTATAAATGAAGCAACAGGTGGGATCGACCTCGCGACCTCTAGCTCGCCAGTTCCTGCCTTTCTGTTCAGTAGTTGGTGCTTTTCTGCATTTCATTTTCTCTCTAACTTTACAAAAAGTAAAGAAGAAATAAGAGAAATACTTGGTGCCTGTAATATTAAGCATAGAAATGATTTTTACCCACAAACAAATCTTGAACACAAATCAGTATAGGTAAATGTTAGTTTTTGACAACCTATGCTACTCTTTGATGAAATTGCAGTATACTGCAATGTATTGCGTGTGCAGCTAAAAGCCTCCTAAACGTGGATAAAATCACGAGTGACAGTCGTTCATTACCTAAAATCTTTGTAGTCATCGGTCTATTTACAACCTTATGCAAAGCATGGTTTATTGAGACAAAAAAATATATACAACAAATCCCAAAGGCGAACAAAATATATTTTAAACAACAAACAATACTGAAACAATACTTATAAAACTTACAAACAATAACTCCCGAAGTCGACATTCGGTGTTCCCAAACACTTTAAATCACAATATGGATATGCCCCGCATGAGCACAGTGCTCACAAATAAAAAACAGACACGCACAATAATAAAATCGAAGCATTTAATTAACATCCCTAACACTTGTCCGTGTGAAATTACTCGCTGGGTGAAAAAAGACTACACAGTGTCCTCTCGCGTTGGCAACGACAGATTTATAATAATTAGAAATGATACACACGGCTGTGGAAAACCGCTTCCATTTTGTGTCATTTTATCAATCTTTTTTTGGTGTTTTATTATATTTACATAGAAATCGGTTTTCAACTTGATAAAAGGTAGTATAGTTTTAATTTCTATGCAAGATAAGCTTTTCAACTACTAGTAGCCTTTAATGTTTATTGATAACTAGACTTTTATTATGAATTACAATAATTCGTATTTTAAGTATAGATAAATCTACTATGAAGATATTTTACATTGTTTTTTTTCTAAAGATATTTTCATTGGAATAAATATATTGAAGTCACAATCTTCGACAACATTATGACTGGTCTTAAAAATAAACAGTATTTGTTCGTTGTTCTTACCTTTCCGTATGTCGCACTTATCCTAAAATAGTCGCCATAGCTTTCATCTCATTATGCAGTGACAATTATATTTCTGTTGACGGATGCCGTCAATTCTGTTCCCTAATTCAAAGGCGTAAGGTTTAAAATATGATCGTAATAATATTGTAAACACATTCTGTACAAAGTTTGTTGTATCATTATACTTGTTTTCTTGCGAGGTAAGCAGATATGGCAGATCTTTGTATTTGTCAGATATTATGTATAATATTGCGTACGAAGAAAATCGTTAGCTTTTTCATCATTTGGTGTCATGTAAGGCGTATCTATTATAATTAAGACTCCTTTGGTTTTCATTTTAAGGGTTTCGTACCCGGAGGGTAAAACGGGACCCTATTACTAAGACTTCGATGTCTGTCCATCCGTCTATCCCAGGCTGTATCTCAAGAATAGTGATAAATAGACAGTTGAAATTTTCACAAGTGATGTATTATTGTTGCCGCTATAACAGCATATAAAATAAAATGCATATTTTACGGGGCTCCCACACAACAAATGTGATTTTTATAGGTTACCTATGGTACTAAATTGTAATCAATTTTATTGACATGGAGCTGGTACAAAGTTTTATTAAAATCCATTTAGCAATTTTTAGTGAAAGGGTAACAAACATACATTCTTACAATCTGTATAATTTGGGGTCATCATTTTTAAAAGTGTCTGAGAAAAGGTTACCTACAGTTTGAAAATTGTTACCCTTCTTGACTGTCGCCTTATAGATTGGTATGCAAGTTTATATTTACATAATTACTTACTAAAATTACGTTACAACTAAATAGCAGCTGGCATTATTAACCAATATTGAACAACTATTTTATCACAGCTACAGGGCAAACTCTTGAATAAAATAATTAAACTGTATTGAAACAGATTTAAGATAATAGTACATTAAAATAATTGCTATTATCTCTAGTCCCAATACCAATTGATACTGAAGTCGAAAGCTAGCGGATGGTATAGGTTGCTAATTTTAAGCACCAAATCAACTTTCAATAGGCATACTAACTTCACGCCTATTTGTTTTAAAAGTACGAAGAAACTGTGTGTAAATCAATTTTTCTTACTGATTCCAAGGCAATGATTGATGTTGCAATACCTATCCATCGTCTTAATGAGAAGAGCTCGTGTCAAGTCAAAGCCGCGCGGATCGATCGATCGTAAGGTTCAGCAAAGCTTGGCGCGGTCGGTCCGTGCATGAGTGTCTTGTCATGACGAGTTCTTCCGTGTTTCGGAAGGCACGACAAACTGGTGGTCATTTTAACAACTTCGGCACTCGCTACGGGTAGTCATAAGCCAGAAAGTCCGACAAACAGACATACCAAGGGATATCGGGTTTCGCAGAGAACTGAGTTGAGGTCAGATAGGTAAATAGTCGTAGACGTCGTAAATCGTCGGTTAGACTGTAAACCTACCCCAACATAGTTAAGAAAGGGCTACGTAAATGATCTTTATGATACTGAGATTGATTTTTATCCTCCAAGATCCTGTATTCCTCATGTTAACGTCGGAAATTGCATTGACAGCAAACGTGTTCAGAATTTCAAGAACTGTTAATTAGTGGATGCTTTATATACCAAAGTATGAAAAATTCCCAAGCTTCCATAAAATTCTTTAGCAGCGCCTAACAAATACCAGTTATTTTTTAGAATGAATATATGGATCTTACTAGACAGGTAGAACGAAAAACTTGGTACAAATAGCCTATCTTCTTTGGACACTGCCCAATCAACCGCTCCCGTCGCGGAAGTCACCATTACTTGGAGCCATTATGTACAGCAAAAAGCAGACTACCATCGTATACGGGGCGAGTTTTTTTGCTTCAATAGCATCTCATGAAATTAATATCAATTGTGGGCCGAGCCTTATATAGGAGCGCAAAAACGACCAGTCGGGATGGAACAGGAATGGTACTGCTTATATGCGGTGTTGCTACATGGAAAAAATTACCCGCGAGGTGAGGATTTTAGAACTTTCGGGGAAATTGTGTTATTAGCAGTAACTTTATGATGTTCTTTCTCTGATATGATGGCAAATGTCATCATCTGTAATTAAAAAGTTCTAACCTAGTTTGGCTTCCATTCTCATTTTTTTTAAACATAACCATGTTCTTGTAAGCCGAATATGAGATAAAGTTATAGTTTCATAACTGTGCTATCGAGTATCGATTTTTTTATATAAATTAGAGAGAGAGAAGAAATATTGGTGGGTAAAACACCAAACTCTCAAGTACCGATTCTAGGTGAGGCATGTGCTAATGCACCTTTTCTAAGTTCGTATGTACTGTCTGTATGTATTGGTCACCAATAACTGCTTAAAGGTGCAGGAAAATATCTTGGGAAAATTTGGACATTCATTTCAGACATTTGGATTTCAAGTCTGAAACCAGCCCACATGGAGCAAGCGTGGCTATTACCGCTCAATCCTTCTATGTAGGACGACAGTACAAGTCAATGCAGGGCAGCATAAAAAAACTGATGGTCATTAAGTTTGTGGGCGGTTCTTATTCTATTCTCGAAAAATTCTTGGTGTTTGTATTTTCTAAGGAATTTCCAAAAGCAAGCATAGCAACACTAAAGAAGATACTTGCGGCAGGTGCTATTAATTATTATAGAGGCTGTTAATTTAGTCATCTACTAGTATTTTAATTCAGTCACCTTCGAGCATTTAGCCCTATGATTGGGTTTCTGTACAAAATGATATTAAAAATTCATCTCGCCTGTATAAGGACACGACCGCAAGTTATATTGAAATCGTTCAATTAATACGACGATACATTGTATTAATAAATTATTATGATAATATTATTAAGTTTTTACCTTATGAATTGAGCATTAATTCAATTGATGTTCAAAACAATTGTCTGTGCTTCATAGACTACAATACGTTTTGTGAATGTTACTGTTTTCAGTTTTAATTAAATGTCAACTGGACCATTGAAACTATGGAATGTTATTCATTTGTTGATTTAATTAATTGAGCTCGAGTTATTATTACATTGTAGCGTACACAATAAATAATACTCAACGATTAGTGGTAGCTTGAAAATAATTATTACACATACACCAGGAAAACTAAATGTACTCTAAGGAAATTAATTTAGATATAGTAGGTACTTATATACTTATTATTTTTTAGTTATCCTTTCTAAAGGCTCCTAAGCTATAATTTTTTTTTTTTAATATAAAACTATGAAAGCTGGTTATTTGGTTTTACAAAAGATGAAGATTGAATATTTCAAAACCACGGTGTGCATTTGTTTTAAAATTTGCTATTTTACACGGAAAAAAACGTAAAAAGTGGCATTAAGTTTATGAATATAAAATAAATCGGACTTCCGGGTACTATTAACTCTTATCTTAACAGGTGCTATCACCTTTGAGAAAACCTTAGAGTAAACAATTAAACATCGATAAGAGAAAACACATCCTTAATCGTGAAGAAACTTGTGGTCTCACTTCAAAAAAGATAAACGCGGTCATCAATTGCTTTAGAAAATCCTTCATTCAAAATTTTCTTAAACACGTGACGACCGCCTGTTTAACTTTCTTGTGGTAAGACCCTTGACGTCTGAACTTGAAGCCTGCAGTCGTCGTGATTAGCGCTTATTTCTTCTTTGGACGAGAAAAGGACTATGCCGTGCAGTGCGACACTAAATAGGGTGTAGGTAATTCTTCGTAATAGATACGTTAATTTTTCATAGATAGTGGTACGGGACCCTTCGTGCGCCAGTCCAACTCGCACTTGGCCGGTTTTTGCTAAGCCGTGCGTGCGGAGAATCACTACGCAATCCGCTTACCAGCACGGCAGTCTGCGGCGATGCGCGATATTATTGTATTTATCTATGAAACTTTAAAAGAGACTGCGTTTCAATCAATGTGTGAATAGTATGTGAGTAGATCCGCTGAAAACTTTACCTACTTCGTGTAGAATTGACAAGAGACAAAATTTGTTTAGTGTACTTATATCAGCATTACCTAATCCTGACAGAGTATTGTCAAGACGAATGTACTTACAAAAATAACTGAAACAATATACGATTAATTTTATATTATTAAATGAAAAAATACAACTGGGATTTATAAAATATTTTTGTAATAAAATAAAACGAACCAGATTTAATGCAGTAAGTATTAAATTCATCCACTAAAATATCATAAAATTACATAAAATTAGCCTTTCATACAACATTTTGGTCATATGAAGATTTGAACTCCGTCTGACCACAATGTTGTCCAACGCAAGCTAAAATTGTAACCAGCACTCCCTTTCGGTCAATTACAGCGAAAGACTTCACGCAGCCCGCTACATTCACAATTACAAAGGTAACATCATAATTGCAGTAAACATCCTTTAGCCTCCTGCTTCCCTGGTACCTCATGATTGATGACTACGCACTGTTATTTCAGTAACCCTAGTCAGTCATCGGCCGTTAATAATCTCAGGTGTAGAGAGGTTACAGTCCCGGGTAAGGTTACAGAGGGGCGACGGATCAAAGAGCGCGCCGGGTTCGATTCCAGACGGCGACCATACTGCTTTATTTTGGGCCTTGAGTCATCGAGTGTATCAAGTTTGAGTATGCGGGAAAATAAATAAAATGTTGTAAAAATAGGCATTATAATTTACAAAACAGTTTATATTTTTTTCTGATTATATATACCTGCTTATTTGTTTTACTAACCTTAAACTTCAGTTGTTTAATTTGTCACTGTTTTAACTCTCTCTATCGTCTTTCTTTCTTTTCTAGGGAGATCTTTTCAGTATCCAAAAAAGTGAATTCTTTCCAGCCAGATGTTTCGCCTTGCCCTTTAATGTAACCCATAAAACCTACAAAAACTCCAGCTTACAAACAGCTAACTCTTTGACTATTCATGAACTCTTCCGTCAGTTTCAACACCCCTTAATTAGCACTGCATTATCATCCTCATACTAACTAAATATAAAACAAAATGCAACAATAACCTCTTTTGTACAAAACACAGGTGGTTGCAAGTTGACTAGCCATTTAAGGTGTTAAAATGAAGGTCGATTGTACAACGACGGGACTGTAGTGTGCCCAATTTGTCTGGTCACACGTTTACATGTTTTACAATTAGAATAGGTATGTATAGATGGATATTAGATAGTTGGTTTTGCTCAAGACTTTGGGTAGACTGCGTTTTGTAAAAAAATACATTATGGGGTGTAGCAACTGAATCTTCAGATGAACTATAATTGGGTGAAACCGCTGGCGGAAGCTACTTTGACATAAAGCTCGGTGAGAGATTTAAGGCATTCAAGTGCGAGGGAAACATCGGGATACATCTAGTGTTTACTTGAACCCAGTACGTAGGTACGTGCAAAATAATTAAAACTATCAACAGACTCGTAAACTGTTGATTGACCGCTCGTTAAATAATTATTATCGATTAATTTTCTTATATTGTTGTACCTTTTAACCGGTTTATGACCTAAAACACCTTATTTTACAGTTTCATAAGTGTTTTAACACCGAGTTCAGAGCGGACGTTGAAATTAATATACTCGTAGTTAGGGTCGATGAAGAATTGTACGTGATCAGCAAAGATCGGAATTTTGGATGCTATTACTATCAAAAGTATGGATATGACCTAAAATTCGTTATTTTACTATTATTTATATATATTTTTTCTCGGGATTTAAATTCTCGGGGATTATACCTTCTCCTAATGATAAGAAATACAACAAAAAAAGAATTTGTGAAATCGGTCCAGCCATTCACACGTGATGCCGTGACAAGGAAAACGGGTTTCATTTTTATATATATAGAAGAAATGCTTACATTCATCTATTTGATGACTTTTAAAAAAGAATAAATAAATATATGATTTGTAAAAAACGCGATTTTAATTTTTTTGAATGCTAAACACAATTACCAGAATCAATTACTTAAAATCCCGGGAATATGGTCATATCCATATTAGTGATATCATCTCAAATAGCATCCAAGTTCCGATCACTGGTGATCAGTCATCTTAGGTAACAAATAAGAGCAAGTTTTTGAACTATCTTATGGTTTCTCAGAAATTTTGCTTGAAGATAATTTAATAAAAACTAGAAAACCTTTCTTTCTCTTTCTCTGCAAACTATCTACATTCAGTTTGAATTCGAATAAGAAAACAATAATGATCGCCAATATTCCAATACAAAGGCGCTAAGTATCTTTTAACTTCTACTACAATATTCCGATAGCATCGTAAACGCCATTTATTCCGATGTTTTACACCTAAATTGAAACTATAATTGGCTATCAGTATATCAAAGTACTTCAGAACGATTTAAAATTGCAGCGTAGTGTCATATAATTTAATGTGAATTGTTCGAGCGACGCACTTGTGTACTGCTAAATGGTTTCTGTAACTGCGAATGCTTTTGTGTTCAGCAAAAACTGATTGGCGACGAACACGACTGTGCCATCCTCCAGAAGAATCTTCATTACATTATATGACACATACTACATACATTCATTCAGACCCACCCAATGCATTCTACAAGGCACCTACATGCCTTCAGTATTCATACCTGCAACACAAAAAGTGTAATTTTATTATCATAAAAATCTTCGTTCGACGTCGCAGGTCATACCACGAAATGAGCGAAATTAAAAAACGTCCAAACGCACATATTTACGTGAATAATAAACCACACTATATACATTTACGACGACGGCGCCTGCCCTGTAATCAACTATTTATTACTGTTAACTCAATCAAACGGTTACATGTCAGTATTCCGTGAGAACAGAGGGCCAACCTTCCAAGAAACTTTGACTATTAATATCTGAAATAAAGATCAAATCCTACTTTTATTGGACTATTGGGGTGTTATATTTTTTCTGCTACTCAGAATAATAGAGGTTCGAGTGTGTAATAAATGTTTATTTTTTATAAGAGTATGAGCGGTATAGTTTGAGTTTTAGTTTTACGGTAGCGCGTGGAAAAAAACGCTCAGTAGACGTGGTTCTGTAGATATAAACTTCTTTGCAGTCGGCATCTATGTGAAGGTATAGGGACGTCTATAACGAATTCTAATGTACCTGCTGCCTTCCTGGAGTGCACCTATAAATAATGAATCTGAAAATGTAATCTACATAGTATCTCTAAACCAGCTACGTTACGTGAAGCGCGCAATTATTTGTATCAACAAGTTATATAAT
Source organism: Heliothis virescens (assembly GCA_002382865.2). NCBI lineage: Eukaryota > Metazoa > Arthropoda > Insecta > Lepidoptera > Noctuidae > Heliothis > Heliothis virescens. The sequence goes on from NWSH02000323.1 coordinate 5,588,833, forward strand.
ATTAATTGATAAATGCAATTAAGTTTATTAGTTACGTTTATATTTTTCAAAATTCAACTTAATAAACTTGCAGAAAAATACGTATTCTTGTAATTACCTGTTGAATATGCAAATAAATCAATAAATATTTGACCCTGTCAAAATTCGTACGGAACCCTATTCCATCAACTACTCCAAAGTGTTATGTTAGGGCTATAGTTAAAATAAAACGAGCGGACAATCCCAAAAATAACAATGACGCGTACCTTTTTGGTCAATTTTGCAAAAACCCTACCTTTATTAATTGTCTGTACCATTTTTTGTCACCGAAATTATGACACAGTGTAATAATAGTGCCGCCATAACTTGCAACTGTTCAAAATAATTATAGTTATAGCGTGCATAAAAAAAAATATTGTAGTAATAAGATGGAACTAATGATTTTATTTATTCAATAGTTTGTACCACTTTCGAAATGCCACTAAAACATCGATATCGTAGGGCAGCATAAAAGGCGTACTTTCACGCAGGTACTACTAACTACACAGTATGTATTTCAAACGACACAAAATAAATTAAGCACTTAACTGTACGAACTCATCATTTTCGGCATTCGAAAACTTCATATTCTTACTAATTTCATAAAATTCTGTAAAGGAATTTTTACTTTATAGTACTAACCAATTTTAGTCACATATTCTGCGCACTTTTCAGAAATAATAAAACTGGTACTTACTAATGCTTTCATAAGCCTTTAAACTCAAACATGAAAATTACCTGCAACGCAAAATACAGCGAATATTAGTTTCACATGTGGTATTAAAATTAAATACCGTTTTATATTTAAGTCTGGAATGTAACTGGCGAAATGCAATATGATTTTATGAGTATAATAATTAAATAATACAGGATTCTGATGATGCTTAATAGAGCTTAGTTAGCAGAACTAATTCAATCATATCGCGTGTATTTAACCCTATTCGTTTGCAATTCACAGAAAAGTTAAACTTGGTGAGAATTATGTAAATTATTATTTACACATACTAGTGTAAAATACACTCCCTAAAATACAATCTACATATACCATACGCTCAGAAATAAATAACTATTCTATTCTACATACTGATAAAAAACCATTGCATACAGGTGACTGGAAAAATCGCAAAACCTTTTTTCGGCATTCGATCCCAGGTTAATAAAAAGCTTTATTAATAACCTCAATAGAATCCAACGAGTAAAAAGACTAGCGGTGCAAATCCCATTGTTTTGAGCATAACAATCCCTCTTTGTCTTATTTTTGTTTTTCATTCGATTGAATCATCCCTTCATTTGTTTGCTTGTATATCGATTGCCATACTTGACCTCGTGTTCCACATTTGGTAAGGGTATTTATTTTTATGTACTATATTTTTATAGATGTTATTTTTAATCGCGATTTGTGTAAGCCGTTCTTCAAAGGAATACAACATAATTTGTTTTTTGTTTATTGACCTGTTTTGTATAAATGTATTTTTGCCAGTTGCTTAGGGCCTTCTTAGCTGTTTCCTCGGATTTTCGGGAATTACTGCACGCATAAAATACTTATACGTTCCATCTCTCGCTAAACTCATAAGGGTGTTTTTTATAAGTGCAATGTTTTATATTTTTTTAAAATGTATAAACCACAATAAAGTTTAATATTAAGAAAACAACAGATATCGTTAGCGTTGCAAATTTTGCAAAAAAAAGGACTCAAGTGAAACAGCGAACGCGTTTAACGTCCACAGCTCGTTCATCAGGCTAAACACACACCGTTGGGTCCCAGGTTCGATTCCAATAGTTATGCAAATAGCGACTCGGAATGTAATGAGTGGCCGGCAGTTATTTAGACCTGCATCGTAAGTCAAACTCTGCTTCGGAATTGAAGCCTGGACAGAAGAATCTTTCGAGACGATTTTAACTTATCTTAAAAAATAAATGTTTAAATAATCGTATGGGAAATATACGATTCAATTAAAATGTGAAAAAAATTGTTCTAATTATTAATATATCTAATTTTAGTTCTAATAAAACAAAGCCACTGCTTTCAGAACTCGACAATATTATGATAAAATTTGTATTAATTTACCAAATTCAGATTAATTGCAATGTTTGTAATTTGATGATGAGACAAAAGCAGGTCAACGTATACGAATCTGTCAAATTCTACCAATCAAACATTAACCTACCGCCATTGCGATAAGGTTAAAAATCTATTGCAGAAATTTGACAGATTGTGGTAACTTGATGTGCTGTCGTCTGTATATAAAAAATATATTTAGTCCGTATAAAAATAATAATAAAAATAGTAAAGCAACCAGGCGACTCCACAGTCGTCTTAGTGCCGCGAGCTCACACCTCTACAACCACGAAATTAATAACACGTTGTTTTTTTATTCGAACCTCACTCTTGCACTTATTATTATTTAAACTGTATTTCGAAACTTTATTTATTGTTATTTATATAACATATGTTGATCATTTTTCAATGTTTCTACACAATTAACACTTCATTTTCAATGTTAATCATTTTTTTCGATGTCGGTAGTGTTTTGTTTTTAGTATTTATGCCTCGAGAGTTGGACATCGGGCGATAAATTATACGAATGCATGTTAACAATGCACAAATGGGTTTTGGGATCGATGACAAATATATGAGTTGTTGACGGCTCTCGATGTTTTGGCTGTCTTGTTGATTGGGACAATTTGTTTGATGCCATTGCTTCAATAGAGAGATTCTGTTTGTGAACTGCGGTAGGTTTATATGAATTGTGAGTGATTTTTAATAACTTGATAATTAATTGGGAAGATATATAGGACATCTTCAGTCTTCAGAATAAGCTTGATTGAAGTCGTTTTTCATTGAGAAATTTTATTTTCATTCAAGAGGAACTTTTTAGGGTCAGAATATTTAATTTTCATCATTTTATTTTTCTTCTGTTAATCTTCGGGCTCAATCAAAAGGAAAGGTTTGCCTTTGTAAATGCGTACCTACTAACCAATGATACTTATCAAAATTCATAGGTTTTATAATACTAACTTATCTGTCTACAATATATTTAGGCTCCAGATATAGTTCTAGCTATCTGACAAATACTGGCATAAAAAAGTAGTCAACATTAAAAACATTTCTATATTATCTATCAGATATTTATCTAGAACTTTGTCTAGAATCTGTGTAACTGGCCTTTAACCTCAGCAGCCCAGCTACTTGACGATTTTTTATGCTAGTAACTACAGTGCACAATACCATTGGCCTGAAACTTTACCATCACGAGAACCCAACGTTTTACGACTGAACAATTATAGGTCCTCTTTTTTCTGTCCGCCGTCCTCAGTTTTATTGTCGGTTAGAAACCGGGACGACCCAGTGTGTTGTAAACTTTGATTGTTTGCTTTTTAATTGCTTTAGTGCTATGCTGGCCGTTTTTATTTGAATTTGATTTATTTTTTTATTTCGTAAATAGTGTACTGTACATAGTGAGTTGTGACGTAATTGTTTAGGTTTATGTGTAATGATCCCGTGAGCTGTGCCGATTGTTGGTTGTGACAATTTTGTTCGGCTTGTGAGCTTAGTGTATTGTAGACTTCTAATTGATTTAAACACAAATTACAATGAAATGATAAAAAAAGTGAGTTTTGATGTTTTGTTGTTATTGTGAGTTATAGGTACTTTAATGGTTAAATGGATTTTAATGGAACTTAGCAACAGTTATGAATAGACTAGCTTCCGCCAGCGGTTTCACCTGCTTTCCCGTTGGGTCTACTGCGCGCACCTGGATAAAAAGTAACCTATAGCCTTCCTCGATAAATGGGCTATCTAACCCTGAAAGAATTTTTCAGATCGGATCAGTAGTTGCTGAGATTAGCGCGTTCAAACAAACAAACTCTTCAGCTTTATAATATTAGTATAGATTGCACATCGGAATGATACAGTATACCTAAGCTTCTTTTAAGTAACTAAACTATTAAAAAGTAGCTTTGGTCATTGGTCATGATGCAGGAAGTCGCTCCGCATCAAATAGTCGCTATAATATTCTTTTGATCGTCCTAAACTGTAACGTATCTAATAAAAAAACTCTTTCATTGCACTGAGACAAAAAAATATTATGTAGTAAAATAGCACTTTTAGTTTTCCATTACCCAAAATATTATTTTTTATAAACGATACGAACGATCGTATGAATATCAGCCACAGAAAAAAATACGGCTGGTAATTTGGCGCTCTTTTGCATTTCTGTGAAAGTATTTAAATTCACTCTTAATTGGAAAAGTTCTAAGGGTTTCCACGACTATCCAATGTCATAGGTACACGTAAATAAGTACTTCTTTATCGATGGGAAATCATCGGTATGACCCGTCCCGCTGTGCGTGATAGCGTGAGGGATTGTCAGACTTTTACTTACTAAAACCCACCGTTTTCCTTCGGGAGCTCTTTGTGTGCCAGGGCCGCGGTAACTCTTTCGAACAAACCGCAAACGTGAGTAAGTACTAGTGATGATGATGATGATGGCCTCCTAGCCGATTATCGGCCACGGCGGCTGTTCTCATATAAGGAGATCAGCCAGCTGCGCAGGACATATTATAGTGCACAAGCATTTGCGCAGATACAGATGCACTCCCTATTCCCTCACTCTCATAACCCGATGGGACGGATTGCCGTCCCAAGTACTAGTACATATACTTAGTCACGGTGGCCTAGTAATGGCCAAGTGTCCAAATTGATCCAAAGCATGGTAAAAAAAAATGTCTACGTTATTTTTGTTATGCTTTTTTGTATCAGATTATAATTCACTGGAACCCAGACGTACGCTAGGATAAGTTTAACCTGGGTGACAGTTCGTTTTCTTTGTTACCTAATTACTTTACGTACGGTACTAATTAATTCGGATAGTCAGCGTTCTACTGTGTGTACTTTCAAAATCTATTTTGGACACCAATGACTATGTAAAAGGTGAAGGAAAACGTCTTGAGAACTCCAGATTCTGTTCTAAATCGCTGAAAGACCTCGACATATTACATCGACAAAAGGCATAGGTACACATAAAAATAAAACCATTTGATAAAATAATAGATAAAACAGAAATATTAATTACTTTTCTGTTATTTTTGCAATAATTTTAAAAGTGGTGCCTGTTTATCTATGGACTGAATTCCACATTTTTATGCGAATTCTAGCATGCTATAAGGAGCCTTTCCGAAAAGTTGTTGCATTTTTGTATTTTATGTATATGTTATAAGGCACTGCTAAATAAGTAACTAAGTATGTAGGGTGACTCACAGGAATGCCGTGGGCTCGATATTAGTAATTATGTAATTGCCGGAAATATTGCGTTGCGCAGTTTTACGGCCTATTGAACGCAAAGCGAAAATTAGAAATTCTCGTTTGAAATGTCTTATTAGCTTGCGGAGACTGCACATTACACTTATATGAACATAAACTACGAAACCTGTCTACTCAACAAAAACACTGCGTGCCTAAATATATTCATTTTACATAGGTACTAAAAATTATGTTTAGAAAATAAAAAGCAAATATTAAAAAGTTACAATTCTTTAATTAAAAGCGCCATAAATATCATCTAGGCTTTAAATCAGTTTAAATAAAGTTTCAAATACAAAAACCATCTCATTGCACTTTAAATAATCACGGAGTACTTTACGAGCGTGCATTCGTTGCGCGCGCAATTTTTATTCGCCGAAGCATTCGCTACGGTGTAAGCTTAACCCAATTTCATATTAACTGGAGATATAATTTATGATTTACGAGACAACAGCAGTGTTAAACGTTGATTGTTTAATTATATCGGCCGCTAAATAAACTGTGGGTCGATTCCATTTCGAAATGCAAATAAGGAAATATTCGCTCAACGTTATGAAAGAAGATTGTATTGCGTCGGAGCGCACGGGGTGCTTTCTTTGTGGACAAAAGCTAAGATGATTTTGTGCGGGCGGGGAAGCTTATCAGATTTAATAAAATACGTGTAGGTAATAGTAACTGGGTAAGTAATATTTTATTTTTCCACAATATACCGGTATTTTAGTTAATACCAGGAATTATTAGATATTGCAATATTTAATATGAAAATTATAAATACATCACTTAAGTTATATTATTATGTGAGCAATTTTCTAGCCAAGCAAACAATCACCTTGTTTGTTAACCCGAAACCAACCACTGAGTTACGACGTTCCAAAGCGCATTCAAAAAAGTCATAAATATTTAATCATTATTATTACTAAGCCAAAAATCACTGTAAACGATTTAGAGTTTATAACTCTGAGTGCAGGTACCTATTAATCTCAGTTTTAATCTACAATAATTAACTGTGAACATTTTACTGCCTTGTCAAAATTGGATGGGAGATATGTTTGACGTATATTCAGGCGCCGAAAAAAATTACTAGAGGTATAAAAATAATGGCATTTTATTATTTGTGGTGTAATTAAAAACTGCGAATTTCTCCATCTGTTAATTGTTTATATTGAAACTAACGAGACGAAAACAAATTGACAGGTATGAGAAATTTATTAATGGACTGCAAAAACATTCATGTTCAGGTCTTGCTAAGCTGAGTGAAAAGATATTTTCTTTTATGCGCAACTGATATTGTACCTAATTTTCAACCGACTTTCCAAATAAGAGGAGGTTCTCTATGCGGATGTTTTTTTGAAGTGAAAACTTCTTTAGCGGGGCTGAGCACTTTTTGTATGGGGAAAAAGACATAAACTCGCGACAGGTATCACGTGACCGACAGATTTGAAAACCGGGAAGTCCTTAGTCCGGATAATCACTCTTCTTCTCTCAAGTTTTCACTTCTACCAGCACTCCCGGTTGCAACCCGTTGCTTTTTCTCTGTGCCTGAATTTCTCGAAGACGCCTGAGAGAAGAAGAGAAAAAATATTTCTTTATATGAAAGGGTATGCTTGTAGCTGGGTCCCATTGTCACATGGTTAGGATCTGATGGTAGAAACCCTGAGAAATGCAACCCTGCAAAAGGTAACTCTAAAGAATTGTAGGCAACCATCAGGTGAAATATTGATATTCGTATGTATATCGGGTGATTTACCTGATGATGAAAACGACAGAAAATAAAGGTGCTTCACATCGGTATAAAGTAACTACCATGTTGTTGTGGGCTTAAGTATTCTATTCGTATTGGTAAGATCTTCGCACAAAAATATGTTATTATGGATAGTCGTTATAAATAATGGGTCTGAAATAGTAGATCTATTTCAGCCGTTGATAGATCTACTATTTCAGACCCAAACTATTTCACGGCAAAGTGCAGTTTAGCGAACTCCTTGACGGTTGATAGCAGCTACCTTTTATTAAGCCATATTTTATTTATAACGACTATCCACAATTATGAGTTCCGACTGCCACTGTGGGTATTAAAAATCTTATAGTTTTGAACCCAAAAACCGTAAAGCATAAAATATTTTTTTTTACAAAAAAATTAAAACCGACTTTTAATTTTATTACATTTTGTTAATTAATTTAAAGTGGATTATTGAATTAAAAATCAGTGCAAAGGCTGGTAGTAAAATTCAATCATTCAGTGTCATGGTGGTTCCACTTGACTCGGGAATATTATTTCATGGCGAAAGTTTATATACTTTATGCCTACTAATAAATAAAATTGGAATACCCGTTTGCGATATTAAAATAACCACTTTTAAATAATTTTACAATATATTATGGATATAATATACCTTATATTCTTAGGTACTTTATCATAATTAAGTACCATTCAAAAAATGTTTTTTTTGTATAATCTTTAAAATGACTAAACCGGTAACAACGGGAATTGCATTCGCAGATAGCTGATGTTACAAAGAGTAACTTAAGTTTTATATCCGGTTGCGGTAAATAATTAATTTTGGACACAGGTGAAGCCGCGGGGAACAGTATCTCATTATAAACGTTTGCGGATTACGAAATAGCTTTCTATTATCTTTGTTAAAGTTAAACTCTGAAAGAGATAGATGGACCACAAATAGCTTTCTGTGATCCTAGTACATGTATTGAAACAACAATAAATGACAGGTAATATCTCCCACATATGACTTTCTGCCCCGAGGTGACGCGGCCCTTCAGGCGCCGCGCCGTGAGTTATGACCAACTCTGGTTTATGATCCCCTGGTACTGTTATTTGTATTAAGAGAATCGATGCAGCTGTTAAATACGTAGGTTCAAATTTTTAATCATCTCACCTATGAGGATTACAAAATGGTATTGTTAGAAAGCTTCACTTATTACACTTAATTTAAGTGGGTGGGTACGTAGGTACTTTCTTGTAGTTTATTCAGTTAATATTTGGGCGACTACAAAGATTTTTTCAGATAAATTTACTTTTCTTATCTACAATAGGATATTTTTAATAATCGTTACATTAATAAAATGTTCATGAAAAAAAAAGATTTCGTCGTTTTTGTTATTCGGCTGCCAAGAAGTGTTTATTTTATGCGTGAATCTTGTAATTACCTTTAGAACCATCCGCCAATAACTATTAGTTGGAAAGTTCAAAGTAATACAAAAAACCCAAATTATATTCTAAAATTGGACTTTCGTAAGATCTGATGTACATATATATAGGTATAAATAAACGCAACTGCGATTGATTCGGAACATAAATGCTCTCCCGTCGAACAGTGAAATAAACGTTGGAAGATCCTCCTGCATAAATAGGGTAAGTCCGGGATATATGCCTACCTTTTTTTATTCTAGATATATCTCCTAACACACAAGTAATACACACATGATTTTCATATGTGCTCTCGGTCATTAAGCTAATCGGGTTTTATGATTTTTTGTAGAGTTATTAATTAATAAATTGTATATTTGGAGTAGAAATTAAATTTGCTTTCCGGGATATGCGCCTCAGATGCCGTATATGTGCCCCAGGCTATATTTTCGGTAGGGGATATATGCCCCTTGGGGGTTATAGATGACCTTTGCAAGAAAACTAATATTTTATTACTTTGTTGTTATTTATTATCAATTTTCAAAGGTCAGAAAAGCAGAGTTTTACATTGGTACTTAAAACAAAACAAGTTAACACATACAATTAGGTAGGTACCTAACTAGAAATAACATAATCCTCATCTAGGTAATCACATTACCGAAGAGTCATTCTAATTAGGTAAAACGTTAGAGAGATCCATTGGATGAAGTAACTAGCTACTTTAACTAAACAGGAACAATATTAAACATTACAATTAAAACATGCTTGAGATCAATCAACTTAATTATTATAAACATTATCATATTCAAATTTGCAAAAGTTCAATCATTGGAATATAATAATAACATTTACCATTTATGTAACAATTCAGAAGAGATCAATCATCTTAGGTACAAAATTAAATCAAGATTCGATAAAGATCAATATTATTTAGTCATTTTTGCAGCTATAATCTTGATTCGCCCACAATTGTTACAATAATGCTAGTTTGCCTATCTTGCATTTCTGCGATAGCTGCAGCTAATGTTTCCTCGGTCGAAGTAATTACACGTGGTTGGACGCCAGTCTTACGCTTATATTTTCGGGGCATTCCCAATCTGAAACATAAAACAAA
>NWSH02000323.1:5614330-5635098 GCA_002382865.2 Heliothis virescens
TATTTTCTCAGACTCACTACTTCAATTTCGGTCAAAAATTATAAAAAGCACGATTGATTCGTAGTCTCACTTCCATCAATATTATTATTATTAATTGTTTATTTCATTTTATATATAATGTTCTGTTGCTATTAATTAATAACTGTTTATTTAATTGTAATTTGTGTTAATTTAATTTGTTTGAGTTATGTTTTTTTTTTTTAATTTAATTTAATTTTGATTTATCTTTTTTTGTATTCAATCTTGTCATATAATTTTATTTTATTTTTTAATTCTGGTTGTATTGTTTAGATAATATTGTTGAATTTTTTAACTAATAGTTTCTTTTTTGTCAATTTATTTTCTATAATTATTTAAATTAATTACAGCCGACATGACTCTCTGTGAGTGTTGTGCATACCTGTAATTAACTTATTTACACAGGACTGATTATTAATGTATAATTATGTGTCTGCGAACGAATTTGTAAATAAGTTGTTGGTGTGCCTTGTAAATAAATAAATAAATAAAATAAAAAAAAAGGACATTGGTTACTTCTTATCTGGTGGTTTCCTCCTACATACGTCCTAAGTACGTAATCGTACATTAAACTTCTCAGGATTTCTAGGAATAAACTAAAAGCTTTTATTTTAAATTTCACCAAATTAATAGCCTTTTGTATTACCATTCGATAAAGGGCCTATTTTATACAAAATCGCGGATAAGCAAACTTGCTTATCCTAAAGACGACATCAAGAATCTTCTACTTAATAAAATATCTATAGGTATCTATTTATATAGGTGTCTATTAATGTTCGATACATCTGTCCTCGGAACAAGCAACTTTACCACAGGACAACTTCTTGTATAAAATCAAAATTCTTATCCAGCTGTATGTGATCTTGGAGCCTTGGCCGTCACATTCTGCCATCATTTGATAAATGAGCAAACGTCTACGCATTGTGGCGCGGACGCGTCTTCATTTGTGATATTCGAACGGATTTGTATCTCACAGCTTCGGGCGACGCAATGAATGAGATGTGGTCCAATTAATATTAAAAATATTTTAAGGATAAAGAAAGTGTGAATTACATATTGCTATGAAAAAATACCATTTTACCAAGTAGAAGATTTCTTATCAAAAAATTCTTTACTTATTTTCCCTTCCTTGAGAACGGTACAGTTCTCTTAGGCCAAAATGGAGTTAATTTTTCAAAAGGTTATTTTACTTCCTTTTATTATTTACATCACAAAATCCATGTTACCTACCTGTCACAAGAATTTTTTTAAAAATGCTTCGCCTTGAACTCTTAACTTAGACCAATCACCAAATAATTGTTACGAACTGAACAAGGAGCAATCACTGGCCATTCTGAACACCTCAAACAAGTCTTTGTTCCTGTAACACTAGTAGTCTAACACCGCGGCACCTATTGTGTTGACCCCTGCATAATAGAGAGCGTGATGTGGAACTTTAGCTCACCTCTGACTGAAGACGGAATTTTATCTATTTAGTTTTAGATGATTGAATGATCAATTTTAGAAGGTACACGACCCCTGCTTTTATTTGAGGTCGTTATGTAGTCTTTTCTTGTGCTTGTCGGCTTCTAGTCTAACCGGATACGTCTTTTATGACCTAGCTGCGAGGTAACATGACTTGGTAAATTATTGCTTGTCAGACTTTTTGACCTCTGAGTACTTACGTATGGTTTTTCAATGATAAATCGACATTTATCATTGAAAAACCATACGTGGACCATCAACGGCCTAGCCCTCTCTCAAACTTTGTTGAAGCCAGCGTTCATTCTCACCGGAGATATCCCGGTACCTGTGATTTAAAAAGAGCGACTGCCTATCTGAGCTCCTCTATCCTGAACCTGAGCTGTCTGATAACAGTTGGTAAGACCATCAGACTTTCTTGCTTCTGACTGCTCGTAACGAATGCTAAAGATGATCAGACGACAGCTGGGACCAATAACGTCAACTACTTTCTGAAGCATGCAGTCTCATAACATATTGTGTTCTTATATTTATGAATTCCCTCAGTAGTTTCAAATATACCCTGACTGGTGAGTAACTTAACTTTTACCCTCGCTACTAAACAATCTAGCCGAGTATTCGACACTCATATACGAGCTTGTTTATAGTAAATACCATACCTAAACAAATCTGCAATTATGTGCATTTGAGTTGCTACGGAAATTCATGTTAGGTAACTACAATATTGCGTGTAGGAACAAGCAGAACTTCTGTTGGTATCGCATCAACGCATTCTACTAAATCTACAATGCACATAAAACTTTAAACCCGAGTCAAAATATTTGAACATTATTTTAGCCCAATCGTAGTTTTCGATACTGAGAAAGTTTGCGAATGCATAAACAGACCGTGTTTGCAGGTAAGAACTAATATTGCAATTTGCAAGGTTAAAGAAGCAGTTCTAGTATAATTTTATAAATGGCATGTATTGCAAAAACTCCTCATTTATTATGTGTGGTCCGTATTAAGTATGTCGCAGACCCCAAATAACTTGAGAAAAGGGCTGAAAGAAGAAGAAGACTACTATAGGACGATAATAACAAATCTACTGAAACATCTCTTCTTATATTTCGTATGTCTTTTTAAGTACTTTCGTGCAGAACCTTTTTTCATTGTAATTGAATTCCGCTACGGTCCGAATTACGACTTTATTGTCACGTATATTTCTGTCAAAGGGTAAAATGTTCAAAAGGCTGGCTGTAGGTATTGCCACGTTTGAATGGGCCATTCCATTACCGAAATATGAAAAGCAGACCATCCGAAAAGATACCATGCAAACGACTGACCAATTTATTTAAAACCACTTATACTGAAAATTACATTTTAAGCCTCATATTTGTCAAAGAAAGCATTAAACGTTTCCCTTCAAATTCACTAATTGAAATTTCCCTAAATTACCGGAGCGATACATTTAGGGAACACAGACATTCGCTACATGTAAGATTTACATCGCAATACACGATAAGTACTTCTGATTCTACTATACAAATAGTTCTGTATTTAAGTGTCATACAAATAGTCTATTAATTGTAGCTTATTAATTTATATAAGTGGCGAGCACAAAGGTCTCTCATAAAAGTTCTTTATTTTAAACTTACTTTATATTCTTAGCGACATTTATTCAGTCAGATAATTGTACATTCTCAACGCAATAATGAAACTACACAAAAATATTCCGTAAGACAAGAATAGAAAGTGTAGAAAAAACTGGATAGTGGCACCTATTCCAGCTATTAAAACACCATATGCCAAAAAAACAGTACGTCAGACAATCTGCTTACTTTTAGTTATAATGTATATTTATTTGTTTATTTATTTCTCTTCTTTTCTCTAATAATCTACTGCGAAGTGCGAGAGCTCCTGATACAGGTAGTATTGTTCAATACCTAAAAGGATACCCACACGTGTGACGAAGTTTATCCATTTAATATGATGAATTAAAGCTTTTATTTTTATTTATTTTTATGTCAGAAGTCCACCACATAGTTCGCCTTTCTCAATTCATGGAAATAACGATCTTCTCACGTATGTTTGTTCATGTACAGACGACAGCAGGTCAACGTATACGAATCTGTCAAATTTTACCAATCGAACATTAACCTTCCACTCGAAATAAGGTTGAAAATCTATTGCAGAAATTTGACAGATTGTGGTAACTTGATGTGCTGTTGTCTGTACAAAGGCGGTAGAGCAAACGTAAATGCAAATTCTATATAGTACTTTTGAATAAGTGAATATCAGCTTTTCTCAGAATAATGTTTTATTGAGAATTTTAAAATTAATTTATATTTACTGCACTTCAAAGACTTTCGTCTTTAACTGGAGTGCAGTAAATATATATTTTCTGAAATCTAATAGGATATTTTGAAATTCAAGTAATATTTTATTACCTTATATGGGAAATTCTTGCAAGTTTAGTGTAATTCAGTATCGGATGATATCAAATTGTGTATTTACACAAGTAATATTGTACTCAGGTTTTTTTATCTATACCTACTAATATAATAGAGAGGAAACATTTATTTTTCTTTGTTTGTACCCTTAAAAGCTCCGAAACTACTGCACGGATTTGAAAAATTCGTCCACTGTTGGGAAGCTAGCCTATTCTCAAGTAGGTAAAATAGACTAAATAGGAAGAATTTTTCCCGGGACACGGGTGAAATCACGGACATTATCTAGAAAATTATATTTATTTCTGTTAATAAGTTTTTGTTTAATGTACATTGAGGAGAGAGGGTAACACTTATAGTATTTTTTTTGTTAGGGTAAGGTAACCAGTCTAGGGCAAAAATAGTTTTAAACTAAGCGGCTACGCTAAGGGTACCCCCTGTGGTATGGACCTCGGCTTAGGGCGTCGCTGGGGGAGGACAGCAAGGGACAGGCTAGATCTAGTAATTATTATTTAATGGAGATTTTAAAGCTACTAGCTCTATCTGCGCCTCTCCCTTGAATGGTTTTAGGTTGGAAATATAATTTGGAAGGGTTCAGGGTTTCTTGCGATGTACAGGCGGTACAGCAGGTCAACATAAACGAATCTGTTAAATTTTACCAATCAAACATTAAATCGATAAGCAACCTTATCAAAATGGAAGTTGTGTTAAGGTTGGTAATCGGTTGCAAAAATTTGACAGATTGTGGTAACTTCATGTGCTGTCGTCTGTACGTGGTTTGAAGAGAGATAGGGTTTAAATAAGTTTAATAAACTAAACTTAATTCTTTCAAAATAGGTTTAAAAAGAACCCAGTTATTTATAATAAAATCTTTTATTTTACTTAATAAACGGTACATGAGGCGTAATTGTAAAACAAACTCCGAGACAAATTAACCACGCCTTAACAGCGCAACCGGCCGGTTACAGCGAACCACGGTAAGTCACGGTAACCGTATAAAATCCGGCGAAGAAATCAGTTGCAGCGTATAATATGTAACATTATTTTATATTGTAGGGAAACGAATTTATAATTGACTATAACGATCTGGTACTCACCTATATTTTATGTTTTAGTCACGCTTAAAAAGTTTTAGAATATATTTTTTCTAGACTGAAATAATGTCAAGTATGGGTGTCTGGGTTCGATTCCAGTCCGAGGTTAGAAAAGTACCAATGCAACTTTTCTAATTATGTATGTACTTTCTAAGGTAAGTATGTCTTGGACGTCAATGGCTGATTTGAAGGGTGATGATGATGATTAAGTAATAGGTAATGAAAATTAAATATTTTTAATTGAGTAGCTAAACCTATTTTGTATTCTTTATATAATAAAGATTTTATTTAATAAAGAAAATAACATGATTTCTTGGTGTACCTACCTATAATTTTTCTGCCTGACTACTATTAAAAAAGTACATTAGCCGTACTTTTTTAACCTTAATAAAAGCCCTAAAATGCAAAATAGGTAATAATGTTAAAAGTCTACACATTAATTAATTATGCTACACGCTTAAATTAATTTACAAACGCGCCGTATTTAGCAGTGGAAAAATATTTCCTTGGGGATGTCGCTCCAATGGCGCCGCTATTAATACGCAATGGCTACACAATTTAAGACCATGAATGTAACAGGGATGCCCCTGCAAAAATAGCAATAGAATAGAACTTAAGCATTTAAAAATATTACGTAAAAGTTCTTCCAAAACCAGGAGCCTAATTTAATATGAAAAGGAACTGAATTCTCGTCCCTTCATAATTACAATCCACCCAGTAAAACACAAGGCGTAATAATATCTTAGGTCTGTTTGTTCCGAACGATGACTCGCGTTTCTAGGCATACACTGAACTGATCATTTTGTAACATAATTATATTGTTCAGAAGTTTTTTCTCAACTACAAATTATGAACGAATAGAATTATTTCGAGGACCGTATGATTGTAGGCTGGGCAGTGACGGTGCAAGTTTGGGTGACTATTCTAATGATGGATAAAAGTTTAAACGCACACGATTCGGTCGTGTTTTCTTGTCGTTCATTTATGAAAAAAAAAAACGTTTTCATTGTGGTTAAAAATGTATGTTCGACTTTTGGCTGGAATCATAAATAATGTCGCCGTCGTAACAGCCGAAAGACTGCAGTGGATGCGAGTCCTTAAAGTTCGAACAAAGTGGCGAACTAAGGGGAGGCCTTTATCCAGCAAATAAAGTCACAGCATTTGAATTATTACGTCTTAAGAGTACACAAAAATTATGGGGCCCGCAAAAGTTTTACTTATCCACACCTACTATCTCAACTGTATGTTTTTGTTTCAGGTAACACGTCACAAAATTTGCAGAAAAACTAACAATAAAATATACCTCATAACTACACTTAAAATGCACTTGATATTTTAAATATTATAATGTAATAAAATAACATAATTAATATTAATAAAATAATAACAGCCTTCAATTATCTTACAGAATAACCACCCGAGTGGGCGCGTGAGGTGGGGTTGTCAGTCAGTGACGTCATCGACAGGTGGCGGACAGCACTTGTATCCTCACTCACATGACGACCGAATTCGGTACTTTCTGACAGAATGACACTCAAGAGGTTTTTTTCTAAAAGAACCCGCCACCGAAACTGGATAGAGGTCTTTATTGCTGTGTACTTTGTTTGTTGGATGTAGCAGCTTCTGCCTGAACCAAATTAAAAACTATATTCTAAATACAGGAGCTCACATTTGGGTTAAGTTAACGGCAATGAATGAGTCCCTATACTATCCTCATAGTACCTACAACTGCTTAAAGGAGTGTGTTTTGCCTACAGGTATAATTTTACAGAACCCTCTATGAAAAATAAATTCGATATTATTTCAACAACCATTATTTCAAAACTACTTAAACCCTAGTTATAGATGTATGTTGTAACTTTACCCTAAAACAGTAATACAATATCTAAATAACAATCATTACCAAAGATAATGAGTATTCGGTTCAAATAACTCCACAGATTCGATCGCAAACTAGAATAATTGAATTGTTTCATAACGTCAATCACATAGCGGTATTGAAAACCAATGTTAACCAGATCACAATGGCATTGCATTATTATCAATGTTGGATATTGTTTCGCGACAAATGAAGCTCTTACATTACTACTAAGTGATATCATCTGCAGGAAATTAATTGACAATCGGTGGCTCATTCTTGGCTAATCTTTACTAATATTATAAAACTGAAGGGTTTGTTTGTTTGTTTGAACGCGCTAATCTCAGGAACTACTGGTCCAATTTGAAAAAATATTTCAATGTTAGTTAGCCCATTTGTCGAAAAAGGCTACAGGCTACGTTTTATTACGGTGCACCGAGTAGTTCCCATGGGACGCGGGTGAAACCGCTGGCAGAAGCTAGTTTTGGATATAATTGAATCCGATCGAACTTTTAAGCCGATCTCACGTCAGTAGGATACCAGTTCGTTATGTACACTACCTACTGCTCATCTTCATAATGATTAATGAGTCTGATCTAACTAATGACTTTGAGTTTACAGTGTTCCGGGGCTCTTACTCAGACTTGGTTTTCAGTCTAACTAGTTGTGGTTGAATGGATCTGCCCTAGTTACAGATATTTAGCGCATTTCTAGTATTGAATTGCAGAAATTCTAACCTCGATCTAGTAGTGAGGCTTTCGCAACGACCATAATGGTAGACTGTAAAGGCTCGTTTACACATTGCGATTTCATTGCCCGATGCTTGCCATTTTATTGCAGCAAGATGCTACTTGCACTGTGTAAATGGTCGCCTGTCAAATATTCCTTCCATTCTTCCCCTACTTAATTTCATCTCATTTCTCTTATTGAATTAAAAAACCGACCAGTATACAAACTCATATACGCATTTCTAATATAAACAAAGCTTTAGTTTTCATAGAATTTATTTTCAGTATTCATTAAATAGGATCGGGAAGTGTGGAAGCAAGTTAGGGAGGCACGAGGTAGTGGGTCATTATAGGCTAGTAATAATATTAAATTATGATGATGATATTCGTGTTGATGATGACTCTTTATGAACGGAAACTCAAACTTGGCGATGCGACCAAAATGACTTTAAATGACATTGCATGTGTCGTAATAAGTTCTGCGAACGTAATTTGTTTCAAATTTGAGTGTCCTTTGTCCGTATAATGCAGGACCGAAACCAATTTGCTGGGATATTTATGTCGCGTGAATACGGTTATTTAATTAAAATAGCATATTTCGGTATAAAGGATAGAATGTTTGAATTAGAGTTTGTGTGTTTCAATCATAGTCGTGTGTTTCACTGCTTTGTATTTTGTATTTCCATTCACAACGAATTTAAGATAGGAAGTAATAATTTGCATCGGTTACATCGTTTGTCCTGGCAATCTACCTAACCATACTTAAGACATAATTTGTCATCGATCTCTTCAAAGTATTATCCAACTGTGAAATGTTGTGTAAATTTTTTAAAAAATATCGAAAGATAAATACAGTTGACAGTCTATTTATCTGTCAAAGATACAGATAAGGAATAGGTAACATAATTAGCACACCTGTCGTTTTAACATCACGACAGCAATTCTACACAAAACGTTTTACATCAAAGTTATCACCGCTTTTAACTGTAACAAGAGTACAAAAACCCAGCGTCACGCACCCTCGCCTCTCTCAACTTTTTCCTTCTGATCAAAAATTAAGATACAACACACATTTTATTTAACAAAACATTCATTTCTTATCATATGCAAATGTTGCGATATATTTGTGTGTTGTACTAGTATCGGAAATTTTGAGTTCGAAAGGGTAACAGGTGCAAGGTTTTGCTGAGGGGTGATCACCCCGTCCTCGCAGTCAAGGATCACTTGATTCCCGGATTAACATCGCGTCACCCCTCTAAACGTTGACATCCATGAAATGTCCGGATAATTGGACGGATGCATTCATTTCGGTGGAAAATTTAATGTTCACTAAAACGTGAACGATTTTATACACTGTGTTCTGCATTAATTGAGATGTTTCAATGGATGAATTTTGTAACATTGTCCAGTAAAATAATTTTGTGATTAGCAAATGTTAGAGGTTAATATAATATGTGAGAGGGATTGTGAAATTAATCTGAATATCGATTTTACGGACAGCAATGTAATAGTACGGCCAACAATTCTTATTAGGTTACTTCACAGGTTATAAACACAGAAATACTATTGCAGTTATAAAGTACTCGCACGGGCTTTGTCTTACTAATCATCCAGAATTTTACTCTCTATTTTATTCAGCCATGGAGAATTTAATATTTCTAACGTTATTTATAATACATACAAACACACATAAACTTGTAACAAAGAAAGTTATTTAGGAAATAGTTTTAATGTGTATATTGTCGCAAAGATATGTTTAATATATTATTCACAATCCGAATAATACTTAATTAAGTTCACAGTCACAATGTACAAAAATTTATTATTATCACGAATATTTTATGAACCAAAACGGTCAAGTGTATCTTTCCTGATTAACGAGGCAAATTCGAATGATTTTAACTGTCGACCAATTGATCAGCTTACAGTGTAAATATATCTTTGATAACCCGAATATGGTATTAACGGAAAATATTACATTTAATTACTTTTCATCGGACTGAAAATGCCACTTCTTTCAACCGCAAATTTTAATGTGTGAGTGATTTTAGTGGAACTGAATATTTGTATTTTAATATTTAATTTAAAGTGTGTCTTGAAATATATTTTACTTTTAGCAGAAGTATAGGTACTATGATTTTAAGCCGACAAAATTATTCATCAGGTAATTTTTGTTATTTTCTGAACGCGACTGTATATGAAATCAATTTTTAAAAGGGGTTATTCGCGTATTTACAACATAATTTAAAATTAAATTGTATTTTCGTAGTAAAGAAGTTAAGTCTTCTCTTATATTATATAAAAACAGTGTATGAAAAGGGTAAAGTTTATTGAAATAAACATTTTTCATTTTAAAAGAAGTAAGAGCTGATTTTTATATTTTTTATCAGGAAGTTATAAGACGATTTGCCAGAAGTGAAACAAAATAAACAACCTATAAATATAAGACTCATCATAATAAGGGAGGCAATCATAAAACCCAGGTGTTGTCAATGGAACAAAATGCCTTGGCTAATAACTTAATCACAGTTACATCCATTACTATACAATTACGCACAAGGATCGGTTTTTTGGATCACTTAAATAACTGGAACCGCCACAAATTTTAATCCGAAAAAGACGCAAGTCTTGCCGTACGGGGAGCGGATAACAAACAAATAAGTGACAGCTCACTTTTTTGGATTTTAAGTTATATGTTCACAGTAAAAAATATATCTACGACTGATTAAGGCAGAGTATGGCTGGAACTGGAAATGCAAAATATATCCTAATAATATAATACAAAGTTATAATATAAAGTAAATATTTCTTTCCTTCTTTTTGCCTTTTTGATCACGTAGTCACGCACGCACACATCAAAATTGACAAACAAAGCATAAACTTGACGCGCATCATGAGCGATAGCTACATACGAGTATGAGCGCCGCTCTCAAAGGGATGGCAATAGCGTCTCCAGTTGGTTATATTCTGTAAGTTTTTCGCTGAACGTGGCACAAGACAATCAAAGTCGTCGGTGAGCGTTAACGACGATGAACAGCGGATAGGTACTACTCATAAAATTAAATAGCAGCAGACAGTCAGCAAACATAAATTGAGGAGGTTAATCCTGATTAATCATGTACAGGAGGGTCCCGTAGGATTTAAAGTTAAAGAAAGATTAAAAGCACCTAATAGTTCTTGTAATATTACACTCGGCGCTGGCTAGCCAAATCCTTTGCTTGAACTTGGCTTGGCACGCTGCCGTGAGTCTAGATATAACATTTTGTAATGTTAAATTAGTTTTAATCTACCTGTAGCAAAATTAAATGTTTCATTATTACTTTTCTTTGCTATAAATGTAATGTAAAATAACAATGAAAATATAGAACACATTTCAATTAATAATTGTCGAACACGGCAGAACAATTCATACAATGAAACGTTGCTTTTGCTGCTTTTAAACATGCTCTGCAGGTAAGCTTATTAATGCTTAATTAAATATGAATTATTCTTCTACAATACGAAGGAAAGTTGTTCTTCATTTTATATTTTGCAAAAGGCTCTTTGAGTACTTCTTTGTTTCATATAAAAGAATAGATTCAGTGGTACAAAATCACATTTTTTTATGATTTTTTTATGGATTCACAAGTAAAATCACTTCAAGCTCACTTGTATAAATATAAAATTCTTACCGCCTAATTTACGATCTCACAAAAATGGCTTATCAATTTAAAATAACCCGTAACCGCTCACTGAGCGGAACCCTAACAATGAAAATCAGAAGAAAAAAACAAATAGCGTATCATTTTTGTAATGCGCAACCCATCGGCGGTTAGTACTCTAGCACAAGTAAATTATAAACATGATGATTATCATATCGCTCGCCGAAAGCCATAAAATTAAAGCAAGGGTTACATTCAACGGATGGAACGATACGCAGTGAGTGTCGCAATGACTTCATTACCGCCAAATTGTTTCGTATGTCACCCGCCTTTATGTGTTATTGACATATATTATTTGGATATCATTTTGTATGTAACTTGAGATTTTTGGGGTATGTTGTATTTGTTTTATTTGTTTGTAGCCATTACCTGTTTAATATACAAGATATTATTTGTGATTTGACAAGTACCACAAGAGGAATTAAATGCTTTCTGCGTCCGTAAAAAAGTTTTGAATGTCACCAAGACTTCACGGTTGTTCTGTATTCAATCAGTTCCGACGTTTCGTAAAAACGTAATGAGCATAGTTTTAATTAAAGGATTAAATAAATTATACGTTATTATAATACTACACTGCTACTCAGCTGCATGCGGTTAGATTGGAAGCCGACCCATAAAATATAAGAAAACTATAGCCGCAGCGATTTCAGCCGCGTCCCATGGGAACTGCAGATAAAAAGTACAAAGTAAACACTGAAATATTTTTTCAAATCAGATCAGGAGTTTCTGAGAGCGTTTCTGTAGCGCGTTCAAACAAACAAACAAGCAAACTCTTCAGCTTTATAATATTAGTATAGACTAGCTTCTGCCAGCGACTTCGTTCGCGGATCATGTCGCTTTATTCCAGCGACAACGGGTCGTCATAATCAAAGATGTTTCCCTTCACTGCTCTGCTCCTATCGACAGTAGCGTGATGAAAAGTATACTATAACCATCTCAGGGGTATGAATAATAATTGTACCAAGTTTCGTTAAAATCCTTCCAGGAGTTTTTGTTTCTATAACGGTTATACACACAGACAGACACAAATTCTACTGATTGCATTTTTGGCATCAGTATCGATCCCTAATCACCCCCTAATAGTTATTTTGGGAATATATTTCATGTACAGAATTGACCTCTCTACAGATTTATTATAAGTATAGAATATTATAAGTATAGAAGAAGATACATAGTACTAATACAAGGGTACAGAGAGCAAACTAAATTATAAATAAATGTTACCTTGTTCAAAATATCCGCCTTCCACAATACTTTCCATCTGATTTGCGATAATGATGCACCAAACGGTCCATTGGGGTTGGACATATGTCTCTTATCATCCCTTGCCACCCCTTGCCAATTATTGAAGGGTGGAAAGGGGAATGCTCTGATAAAATCATTGTTAATCACTAGACGAGAGTCGGTGACCAAGTTTAAGGTTTTAATTGATTCATCAAATCTTTTTAATTAAATGTTTTTTTTTTTAATAAACTTTATGGTAAAGGTAGAGTACCTATACGTTTTAAATTTAGTGTTTATTAATGGTTTCACCGCGGTAACCCGTTTCCCGGGGTAACTTATTCCCCTGAACAAAATATAGCTTCGTTACTCGGGGATACTCTAGCTTCCCAACGGTGAAAGATTTTTTAAACTCTGTTCGATAGTTTTTAAACCAAAAAAAATATTTTCCTTTTAAATTAGAATATCTATATAGTAAATTAAAATTAGAGTGAATATAAAAAGTATTTATTTAGACTTTTAATCTTCTTTCTTCAAACTTAATATTTGTATTATTTTAACATAACCGGTATACTTGACTATACCGGTGCATTGTAGGGACCCTAAAACTAACAAACGTTAACAGGCCATCCGTCATAATTACAGCTTATTGTTTTGAAACAACAGAAAAACTCAAATAGTACTACAGTTAACAATAGACAAACAACAAACCCTTCTTTTTAATATTTTAACGTCACTGAAAACACTTGCAAATAACAAATCTGTTTATTTGAGAGGGCTATGTCATAAGCGACGAGCGACGAAAGAAATCTTTATAATTTCTTCTTTATTATTTTTTTGGTTTTTACATTTATCTTAAAACACTGTGAATAGATTAACGGTCAGTTTTGCCGGTTCCAGATAAAGTTCTAGATACCTATCTGACAAATAGTAACATTGAAATGCTTTTAATTTTGACACCTTTTGTACGGCATTCCCGTGAAACAAAATAAAACCCATTTTTAAAATTGCGCTTTTCCAATTTACAAAATTAAAAAATAAACTATTAGAAAAAAGAATATTATTCGAAGTAATTAAAATATCAATCTATTTCTGAAATTATTTCAACGTCTCAACAACTCATATGTGACTGTATAAACCCGCTCACCGCCCATGGCTTTGCCCGCGCCCTCAAATCGCTAGCTGTATAAAAAAGCAAATATGTGGGGTGTTATCAACGGGGGTTGGTGAGCAAATATAATAAAATATTATCAATTACACGCTACTGGTGTTGGCATTATTACTCGCTTGTTTGTTTGTTTAGATATAACTATTATATTCTATAAACTATGTGTATTGTGAGACTCGTTATAATAGAGAATTCGTGGAAAATTATCGTTTTCTTTTGGTATTCCCTTGCGTATTTAATTGTAGCTGTACACCATGTTATTTACAAGCGTTTCCTAGAAATGTAACGCTAAGTTTTACTGTTAAAAGGTTACCTAACTAAAGTGTAGCTATAATTACTACATAAAGTAAAAAAAAAAATATTGTAAAAAATATAAAAACTTTTAACAATATACACCATTTCTTCAGTATAACATAAAAAATAATAAGAATACATAAAAATACAAACTTAAGTCAGAAAACACGCTTGAGAAATATCGAGAACTCAAGACCCTTAGAGCACTATTAAAATAAAATATGCAAAATACACCAAGAGATGTAAGCTCCACTATAGATGTTAAGTGCAAGCCCTCTTTTTTCAACAGTGTAGTTACAAAGACCTCTCACAAGTACAGTAGAAGGAAATTTATGTAAAGTGACCTCTCACGGAGAGGGCGGTCGCTAACTTCTTGTACCGACAAGATTCTAGCTAACCAGCAAAAGAAAATAAAAATCTTATTACGTTTTTTGAAGTACCGTTGGCAGATAGCTTTATGAATTCTTAAAATAGTTGGAGATCTAAAGTTGTGCAGTCGACAGCAAGTCAGTGTACCCATATCTGTCAAATTTTACCAATCGAACATTAACCTTCCATTGTTGTGATAGGGTTGAAAATCGAGTTCAGAAATTTGAAAGACTTGTGTACACTGACTTGATGTCGACTTTACATGTGATTCGAACCAGCCAGCTAATTAATATTGGATTTTTATAATCTATCCATCCGTGATCTTGGATGAGAGATCGAATTTTGACATCAGGTCCATACAAATTACGTTTTTCAATTACTAATCGCAAAACTACGAAGGGGTAGGCTATAGAATGTTTTATTTACTGCAATCCTGATTACCTACTCTCTTCTGGCAGTTTTTGTATAGAAGAAACTACAATATTATAGGAGTCAAAATCAAAATCAGTCACACTGTCTGATATATTAATTATATATTTATATAAATATTATGCAGATCAATCTCTGAACCCTTTGATTAGAAAATATCTACTAAATTATTAGTGGAGGGGTATTCCAAGGATAAAGTATAATTTTGACCATCGTACTCCAGTCTAACTGGACAAATGACAGTCACTACTACTGCCTTCCCGTATTCTTGACTTACCTTAAAACATGTACAGACGACAGCTGGTCAACGTATACGAATCCGTCAAATTTTATCAATCGAATATTAACCTTGCGCAATTGTGATATGGTTGAAAATCTATTGCAGAAATTTGACAGGTTGTGGTAACTTAATGTGCTGTCGTCTGTAAAAACAATAGCAGGTCAGCCTGCCAGAATCTGTCAAATTTTTCCAATCAAACATTAACCTTCCTCTATTTGTAATGAGGTTGAGAATCGATTGAAGAAATTTAACAGATCGATGTAGGTTGATATACTAGCTGTCTGTACATCAGATCAGATATGCTAGTCTGTACATCAGATTATTTTGCAATAAGGATTTCTGATGAAAGTAGCTAATAAAAAAAATATTCTCATGTTTGGAAAACCGTTTTCAGTTTTGCTGAACAAACGAAAAAGTGGAAGTTTGAAGACGTTTAGGCAGTTTTAAGTGAAGAGGCTATTAAGGAATTTTCGGGAGAAAAATTTCGACCTCTGAAAATACGTACTTCGATGTCGTTGCTTTGTAGGATTGGAAATAAATCTTAAGTTAAAGACCCGTTTGCATCACTGCTCACTAAATATGATTGCTGAACATGTTTTATTTTTATTTATTCGGTCGTAACCAAGAGCACATCAATTAAAAGGATTTCTTTTTCTTTAATCAAAAGTTTCAAAGGTTTTGGTTTTCTTTAATTTTTCTTTTTAATTTAAGCAACTTTTTTGGTTTTGTATTTTTATTAATAACTTACTAGCTAACTAGAAACCGCGGTATAATTAATAATCCAAAAGCGTGTCGGACCACGCTCAATGTAGGGTTCCGTAGTTTTCCTTCCGTATGTAGTATTTTCAAGCGAAGACACACGGCCAGTTTCACAGGTTCGAGATAGCTATCTGATATATCATGCCATAAAAAGTAATCAAAATTAAAAACATTTCTATGGCTCTATCTGCTATTTAAAACTTTATCTGTAACCTGTGAAACTAGCCGTGACTTATTTGTATTGACTGACAGTAACTGTCAACTTCACCAAAAATCGTTTGATAAGTTAATTATACCTAATTTTGATGTTGAAGTCAAACTTATATTTAACTGCGAATAATAACCTAAATGTAGTTTAAAACTAAATATGAGTAGATGACTCTAATTGTTCACCTAAGTAGATTAGTATTACAATCAAATACTCGTACACCAAAAACTAAGATAGCAGAAATCATAGCCAGAGGTATAAACAAAACTGTTCTCGTATAACAATATTAATTACCTACCTAATAATTACCCCACATTAGCACACAACTAAATACTATATAATTTACCTAATAAAGCTAATTTATAGAGACAAAACATAAACACAGACTAAGTCAGTGCATAATATCAGTTACTACTAATACAATAGCATTACCTAATTAATTTAACGCTCATTTGCGTAACCGAGTTTGCCTAATCGTAAATAGGAATACCTGAAGCTGTGTTATTCTATGATAATAATGTAATAGATATTGTATGTACGTGCATAACTGTCATATCAATGTTCACGTCTCCTTTTGTTATACGTACTATAGACCTGGCATAGCTGCCAGCCTTGTGGGCACGCTCCATTTTGAGCTTTTTAGTAGTCGTCATCGTCGTCGTTTCAGTCGAAACATGGCTACAGCTGGACAAAGGCCTCCCGCACTTTACTCGATCTTCATATTTTTAGTAAAATTTTAGTAAATATCACTTGTAGAAGAGCTCGTGGCTAAGTCAAAGCCGCGCGAATCGTTCAATCATAAGGTTAAGCAACGCTTGGCGCGGTTGGTCCGTGTATGGACCATCTTGCCATAACTAGTTCTTCCGTGTTTCGGAAGGCACAATAAACTGGTGGGTCCCGGCTGTCACTTGAACATCATTGGCAGTCGTTACGGTTTTGGTAGTCAGAAGCCAGAAAGTCTGACAACCAGTCTTACCGAGGGGTACCAGGTTGCCCGGGTAACTGGGTTGTTGAAGTCAGACAGGCAGTCTCTCTATGTAAAACAATGGTTCTCAGCTGCATCCGGTTAGACTGGAAGCCAACCCCAACGTAGTTGGGAAAAGGCTAGGCAGATGATGATTCACTGATGATCACTTTTATATTTTTTTATATTATTATAAATATTTGTATATATTGTTGTATTATAGACCCACCGAGTGAGTTTTTCGTGACAGCTTTGCTAATTTTTATTTGGTGTTGCTTTTTTATGAAATTCTCCAAGAAATAGTTGGCATGGTTATAAAATACTACCACCTAAGGTGTCATGTGAGTCCCGTTGGAACTGCTACTCGCTAACCACCTCCTAAACTTATCTGGATAAAAGCAAGCTATAACTTTCTTCGATAAATAGACTCTAATACTGAAATATCTCTTCAAATCAACTAGTAATTCCTGAGATTAACGCAAACAAATAACTCTTCAACTTTATGATTGGTGATACAATATTTTAGTTTTTTTTTTAATGGTGCCACGCTGATTTTTGCTTCAAGATGTGAAGAAAAATTCATTAGCTTATTTGAACATTTTAAAGGTATCTGTTATAAAGTTGATGCCATTCATTCATGTCAAGCTTACAGTCCTGAAGGTTATTTAAGTTTCTTAACCTTATCGACTGATCTATTTCCCGATAAATTCAGTTCTGCAGTGTATTATGACCACGCTGGAATGGAGAAAACTCTATTTATTTCATTACCTACTTCAGAATCAACTACTCTATTTATTAAAAAGTCAATTCGTTTCATTACAAAATTCAAAAGAGAATGAAGCGGAAATATTTTATCTTTCCACACCATATTTTTATCGTTACGAGTGGCCGAATATCAGAGGTGCTCAACCCTTCGGGCGATGCTCAGGTGCCGATAACACAGCGCTGACGAACAAAATGTTCAGTTGTATCTAATTCGAAAAAAGGTTTACAAAAAGAGAGCACCTTGCGCGTGAGGCCACTAAATTAAACATACCGTAAACATGCTTAAATTGAATGTTGAAAGTGTACAAGTGATTATTCCCTTGGAAGTTATTGAAAATCGAAATAAAAGAAAAACTTAGTATAGTGTAGGGTATTTTTAAAAGAATGAAAACAATGTAGCTTTAGCATCGTGGGAATAATCGGGACGAATTTGAGATCTATGAAAAAAATACAAGAAAGGTCGGATATAAGCATAAGTGTTTATTTAAAAAAAGATAACAAAAAAAATCTATTAATCGAAACATCATTTGCATTTATTCTAACCCGTGGTTTGTCAGGTTTCCTATACCCAGGACACTGAGATTGTTAATTTTGCTCCATTTTATCCATTTTTATTGAAAATATCAGATCAGATTTAAGATAAGAAAGTAATAAGCAAGCGATTATTATCTCACCGTTATTTCTGATTTTATTTTAACCCTAGATCACTAACCTTATTTTACGACGCGTAACACTAACCTTCGTCGTTTCGACTACGCTGTATAATGGAGGGGTTTTAGAGGTTAAATAAAACAAAATATATTCATATTTATGTTTTTATTTTAAAAACAAAGTATTAATCTACATATTTAAAGATTTATAATATATACTTTATCATATTTTTTTATTCAAACAGTCTTATTAATGAGACCATAGCTTACATACAAAATCAACTTTTCCAAATTTAAAAACATATCCAAAGATATTATATATAGCATTATCTTTTTATAAATAAACTGTTAATTACAAAAATAATATTCGAATAATGAGTTAAAAATAAAATTTTGGTAATATCTTAGGAACTAATGCATTTGTGACACACATCAAGTTCGTGTTCGATTTATTGCACTTGGTGCACCTACTTTTACACATTATTTGCTTTGTGGAGGGACATATGGCATTTTTTTTCTTTTATTTTGCTGCGGGAGGATATCAGATCAGATATCTCATAATTTTCAGCCGAAAATTTCTCTTCATTCACAGTCGAAACTTCATCATCACCCTCCGTTTCATACGCCTCAATGTGGTCTTCGGGCTCACTCTCTGATTGATTTTCCTCCTCGCTATCATCATCTAATCACATTGCACGAATTGTATATAAAATAAACTAAATAAAGACACCATTGTTAATCAACAAAAGATAAAAAAACGTAATTTTAACTTAAAAAAATAGTACGAACAATAGTACAAAAAGTTACGTTACTACTAACCTTCGTCGATGCGACGAGTCATGGTTGCTGGAACAGCGCGTACAGGCCCCCTAAGCACAAAGCACTACCATCGATCGTTAGGGCAATGGATCGACAGAGATTAGCTCGAATTAGAAAACCGCACGATCGCGCGCGCAAAAGTTATCGCGATTTTTTTGGTGATGCGTCGTCGAATCGACGAAGGTTAGTNTCATCATCACCCTCCGTTTCATACGCCTCAATGTGGTCTTCGGGCTCACTCTCTGATTGATTTTCCTCCTCGCTATCATCATCTAATCACATTGCACGAATTGTATATAAAATAAACTAAATAAAGACACCATTGTTAATCAACAAAAGATAAAAAAACGTAATTTTAAATTAAAAAATAAGTACGAACAATAGTACAAAAAGTTACGTTACTACTAACCTTCGTCGATGCGACGAGTCATGGTTGCTGGAACAGCGCGTACAGGCCCCCTAAGCACAAAGCACTACCATCGATCGTTAGGGCAATGGATCGACAGAGATTAGCTCGAATTAGAAAACCGCACGATCGCGCGCGCAAAAGTTATCGCGATTTTTTTGGTGATGCGTCGTCGAATCGACGAAGGTTAGTGATCTAGGGTTAATGAGAAAAACAATTTTATCGATTGAAACTTTTTCAAGTTATATAAAATCGTGTTTTGATGTCCAGAAGAAAGTCGGCGAGTAATTAAAAACTTTTTGTAACAGCGACAAGCACATAGAGGGAAAAAATTACATGGAAATAAATAGAGAATTTCAATAAAATACTAGAACACGCGAAGTCTTTTTCTAGAACTACAACAGCTAGCAGGAATTTTATTATGACAAGAACAAGCACTAACGTTAAAATTATAGAGTAAGATCCCAGGGCCACCAGACGTCATGTATTTTCTGACGAAGGAAATGTGGACGATTGAGTAGTGTTAGTATGTACTAAGAACGCATGCCTATCGGCTAGCTTGCTCAGACGGCCAATTTTCAGGTATCGGGTAATCAAGGTACATCAAAAGATTACTTACCTCACGTAAATTCTCAAAGCTGATTTTTACGTATATTTTAGGCAATATCCTTAAAAATAAGTCGCCAATACTCCCAGACAGTTTCCGTCGGCCGTTTTGCTTTGCAGACGCTTTAAAGCTCCCAAAATAATTATTAAAGTCACGTAAATTCTGATGCTCCATTTTTATATATGTCTACCAGGCAACTATTTTAAAATCTTTTACAAGTAGATAGACCGATCCAAGGGGCCAATCACCCCATAAGCTCAATTTTAATGCCTCTGTGGGTAGGAGCGCGAGGGCACTATCCACGCGCATGAGACTGAGTGAGACATGTATTAGAATATATTGACTTCTCTCTCTCTTACTCCGTTACAATTTACTCATATCAATTTATTGTTAATATAAAAAAATTGCGTGAATTTACGTGACTTAAAGTAATTATTTTGGGAGCTTTAAAGCGTCTGCAAAGCAAAACGGCTGACGGAAACTGTCTGGGAGTATTGGCGACTTATTTTTAAGGATATTGCCTAAAATATACGTAAAAAT
>NWSH02000323.1:5636878-5649073 GCA_002382865.2 Heliothis virescens
AATTATTAAGTCACGTAAATTCTGTGCTCCATTTTTATATATGTCTACCAGGCAACTATTTTTAAAATCTTTTACAAGTAGATAGACCGATCCAAGGGGCCAATCACACCCCATAAGCTCAATTTTAATGCCTCTGTGGGTAGGAGCGCGAGGGCACTATCCACGCGCATGAGACTGAGTGAGACATGTATTAGAATATATTGACTTCTCTCTCTCTTACTCCGTTACAATTTACTCATATCAATTTATTGTTAATATAAAAAAATTGCGTGAATTTACGTGACTTAAAGTAATTATTTTGGGAGCTTTAAAGCGTCTGCAAAGCAAAACGGCTGACGGAAACTGTCTGGGAGTATTGGCGACTTATTTTTAAGGATATTGCCTAAAATATACGTAAAAATCACCTTGGAGAATTTACGTGAGGTAAGTAATCTTTTTATGTACCTTGATTACCCGATACCTGAAAATTGGCCGTCTGAGCAAGCTAGCCGATAGGCATGCGTTCTTAGTACATACTAACACTACTCAATCGTCCACATTTTCTTCGTCAGAAAATACGTGACGTCTGGTGGCCCTGGGATCTTGGGCCATTATAATTGAAATCGTTAGTTTCTTGGCCACACCGTCACAAATTCACTGGCCAAATGACAATCGATCACATACCCTAAACCTTTGGATTAAGAGTTTTGACAGAACACGACTAAAGCGAGGACAGCGCAGGTGACCAAGTTTTGATTAATCGACTAAAAGAATCGGATCAGAATCGACTTTCACGAGGACGCGTATTTATCACTTGCGTGGTGATAGGGTTAAGTATTTGAATGTATGTGGTCAGAAATTGATAATGTAGTTCCTTCTTCGTTTATTTTTTGTTAAGAATGTACATAATATTATTATATCTTTATTAAGAAATACTTGCTGCCGCATGGGGTACTACTGCATATGTGCATGTTTATGATAGGCGCTCTGAACCATTAATTAATTAAATTATTTTTAAGGTAAATTAATGAGTTATTCAGCCTTGATTTTTTTTGTGATAAGTATCAACCTACTTGAGATACCGAATAAAAAGATATGCTCAACCACATTTAAAATAATACATATAACAGAAAGTGTAATTCGTAGTTAATAAAACAAGACTAGGTACTTATTTCAAAGGATTGTAGGTAAGTACTGCTGCGATAGTATCGCAATAGCAAGTAAATGCAGTCTATTTATTGTTCCCCGTTCACGGTCTAGTGTAAACAAGTTACACAGCAAATTATTTAGCCACCATCCACTGCAGATACGGATCAAAGCGCTCAAAATTCGTTCACACCGCTTTCCTCCCGTAATTGAGCGCGCTATTATTCCTCTTTGCACTCAAACCTATCGGATAACAAAACATTTTTTTTGTATGTTGTTTTTTTAATTTCTCGAATTTGCACGCACAGCATCGGTCCAACAAGGGCCGCGTGCTCTCATTACGGGCCGCGGCGGGCTCGCACGCGGCCGCCACGCTCCCGTCTTCATTACCAACCATTCGCCTAACATTATTGTTTCCGCCACGCGTCTATTATAGTGGTTTCAGTTTTTTTCCCTTTTTAGTCGAGTAATCGGATCGCGAGGGATTAGTCGATGCCGAGTGATATGTGATTCGATCAACATAAACATGCTATTTAAAGGTTTTAGAGGTTAATAGTGGTGTTAATGGTCATCGTTTTTGATAGTAGGTTGGGTAAATGTTTGTTTAGTTAAGCTAATCCATTATTGGTTTGCGATTTGGATTTCAGGCTGGCGGGCATTTCTATTAGGCCGTGTGGTGAACAAGCCATTATATGTAAAAGCTACAAGTTTCAACTAAAAGTGTAAATACCCCGATCAACGTCAAACTAAATAAATAAAGTTTACAATAATATATAAAAATATCCTGATTTCTATAGAGTATTCAAGAGTAAACAGACTTACATTCCAACTAAATATACAGCAAAATATTTAGTATAAAGATACAATGAATAAGAAAAGCGGGTTCCTCTTGAATTGGTTTTCATTTAATGATTCGCGTGTACCAGACCAACTTGATCTTCCCGCTAGCACAACAAAATGGCGAGTATTGTTCACTTTTTTTTACGTCAGCGGAGCGGGAAATAATGAAGATTTTACCTAAGTTTATTTTCCTTCTTGAACCTTAGTAAAAATAAGAAAGTAGGGTACTTATATTTCTTAACATGATCCCGTTTTCATAGATTTATCTTTTATTAGAATTCTAGACAATTTCATCTGTCATTATTCTGTATTAAATAAATAAATACAATATTCAGGATCGATGGATTTGACCCACATTTGTTTGCTTTTCATGACTTTTTATACAAATGTACTTTCTGAAAAATATCTAAAACGAAATTGTGTTAAATTGCCTCAAAGCAAAGAAATAGTTAGGCGAAATAAGTACCTACAACTATAGTACTCACCCTATTTACATTATTTGGTTAATACAAAATCAAAAAAAAAATTTCATGTTTGTTTTCCATTAAAATTGTGTGTACTGTCTACTATAATACTTACCTCCACACAAATTCTATGCCAATTACTATTTCTCGAAAGAAAACACAGTGCCATTTCGACTACTGGAATATCATTTAAAATTGTGTAGGTATCGTTTTGTAATATTATATTTTTTTATAATACAACCAAGTAGTTAGTGCAATCGATTAAATAATCGAAATTGTGGTTTTTATTACATCTATAAAAAAATCAAACATAGAACACATCAACCCTTCAATACTTCAACAGCAAAGATTACACGAGATTTTATGCGAACTCTTTTGTATTCGGACCAAAAAAGTTTTCTCTTCATTTTTCAAGTATATTATGGGCCCCATGGGGTGATATGGGAGACGAGGCCACGGTCATTAGCAAAGGCTGTCGGATTCCCTGCTCTATGAGGACTTAGGGTCACGTGGGCGCCGCGTGCCAAACCCTCGACCGTATTTGCTCATACCTGATTTGTTCAAGTTTATTCGAACGGATTTTTATTCGAACTTTTTGATATTTAGACTAGTTTGTTTGTTTTGTACGAGTGTTGTGTCGTGGTTTGTATGAATAATCTTTTAATCTGCTGGTGTGGTTTTGTTTATGGAGCGTAATAAAATCGAGGACTACGCGGTAGCCTCTCTATAACAATACTGTAATATTTTACAATGAAGTCCAGAAAGTGCAGATACATTATGAAATGGTCCATAGTAGATATCATAATGGACCCCTGATCGACAGGCGAATCCAATTATGGAAACAATTACATACTTAGTTCATAATTAATAGTATTGTTTTGTAATAAAAATATACTGTAACGATTAATGATGCCTGAAACGAGTAAGCCCAACATTTACATCGTTTTTATAATAAGCTTTATTTAATATTGAAATAACATTCCAAAATATTTTAAAGTTAAACTGCATATGAACAGTATAGCGAGAATTACGAAACTGAAAATGAAACCAACAAATTGATCAGTTTATTCATAAATTAGCACTTAATCAATTCACAGAAGCATGAAATTAAAATTAAAATACTACAATAGTTATAATCGCCTCTCATCCTTTGCTACACAATAATAAATGTAATCAATTATAATTTAATAGCGAGTAACAAAAAAATATGAAAGTAAGTTGGTAGCGAATGTATTACGAACAATGGTTGTACATGGGGATGGCATAGCCACCTGCGATAGTACCCCACTCATCGCAGGATAATCTGATTTAGTCCACTATCATGAACGCAGGTGTCGTTTTCATACTTATTTGTTGATAATTTATTAATTGATATAAATTGGCTGCAGGCAGTGGGTTGTGCACGAATGTACAGACAACAGCAGATCATGGTACCCAAATCTGTCAAATTTTACCAATCAAACATTCACTTACCTCCATTGTGATAAGGTTGAAAATCTATTGAAGAAATTTGACAGATTGTGGTAACTTGATTCGCTGTCGTCTGTACAGCCCCCTTGACATGAATAATTTCGAGTAAAAAAGTAAGACGTCTAGTGATACTAAAGTGTCATTAATTTTTTTAAATGCAATTGGACATGTATTTTTAACCGACTACCTACCAAAAAACCTTCCACTATTTGTGATAAGGTTGAAATTGTATTGTTGTTTGACAGATTAAAGTAGGTTGTTGTCATAGATATTGGTTGTTGTAATGTGGTGACTACTACAAGAAGAGAGCTTTCTAGTTATTTTCAGGAAAACAGCTTTATTACACCCTGTAAACAGGCTTTATTTATGTGAAAATATAGAGTAAAAAAGTATTTAATTTTGTCTGGTTGTGGAACTCTGATTACGGAAAGTTAAAATAAAATTTTCGTGGAATTGACAGCCGCGGTTTAAAATTTAAAAAATCGTTATTTAATATATATGAAGCTTTCGCTAAACTAGAATTTGTTAGCACAAATATCCGTAAATAGGAATTATGTCAGAACATTCAGATATTAAAATAGTTTTTTTTTAATGTGCCCGTTTTTCGCAAGCGACGCCTCTCAACCTAAAGTATTGAACAATGAACTATGATTCGTGCCACGGGAAAAATACACAATGAATACCCGAACAATACTTTCGAAAAACCATTTCCCAAGAACGGTGCCCTTTGTTCTAATGGAACCGGTGAATCGTGTGTCCGCCTGTTCATTATGAGGGATCCGTAGTTCAGGGGTGGAAAGCAAAAATTAAATAATAAAAAGTCTTTAAGTAGAAATGCCTTCTATTGTAATTTGCACTTCTTACTTTACCTAATTACCTGCTATAAAAATGTTTAATATAACTATTATAAAGTACTTTTCCTACTATGTATATGTATTTTTAATAATACTTCAAATCTGCATTCCAAATATTGGTCACTAAAACAGCCACTTTGAACCTTCACATCTCGCCGACCATTTTATAACAAAAGGTACAAAAGGACTCGGCGAAACTACAAAAAGTTTTTTCTATCGCTACGGACCCCTAAAAAGGGCGATACGTGGGTTTAGGTTTGTTTTTTGACCCTAACAATAGGGCGGGAGAGGGCACTAGGGCGCGCCACGTGGCTTGGCAAAACCATTGTCTTTAATGATATTAGAAAATGAGCTTTAGAGCAATCGTGATAAATGCTATTTTGAAGTGGTGAGCTGTGATATGTCTTGCGGTGGATGTTGAATTGAAATAATACGGGAGGATTGAGAGTAGCGTTCACGGGGTATTTTACAATTTTCATAAAATTCACTGTACATTATTTGACTAGATACTGATATTTTTATTAACCTTTTTAATTTTTAAATTTTCATTGGATGATCCTTTCAAAAAAATGTTTGCTACGACAAGGCAGACGAGGCAGTTAGAATAATTAGTGTCTAGGTACTTAAACCAAGGATTGCCTTTGGATTAATATATCTATAGAGCAGAAGGAATTTCATTTATGTATCACTAAAACATTTCATTAAAATTCTCTCGAAGTTTTTTGTTTGGGACTGTATACGCTGCAGTTAAAATACTCTTCTAAATTTTAAGTATGGGCAATGACGAAACCGCCTCAAGTACAGAGCCGTATATTCTCAGGTTGAGCCCCAAACCCATTCGAACGCCTAGCAACGTTACAGTGTGGGGTAACGTGTTCACGAGGCCCCATCGATAAGTTACTATTACACGCCGTACAACTGGCTCGCACCATCGACATGACGTGAGTTTCCCATCCATTTGTATGTACTTCCAACTTTCACGCTGACTTAAGGGAAAATGAGGGTTGGGGGAGATGTCGGTGTCGTCATTATATATTGAGAGAGTATATGAGATCTGTACGCGACAATACACCACATGAAATAAATCGAATATATTGTTTTGTGTGACTGTACAAAAATAAAGAAAAAATATACAGAGTCGCATGTACAAATATTGACTTGTGTATGATTTTGTACAATCATTCCAAAAGCATTTAAATCCAACAAAAGGAACACAGAAATTATCACCACACCATCCATTTATCGGACCGAATGGAGCGACGAAAAGGTCACCACAAAAAAAAAGAAAAGAGTAACACGAAAGTGACAAAAAGCCGTGTTCGAGATGACAACGTCATCTGAGCGATCTCGCTGGTCGATCAATTATGTATGATTCATTGCGCGCGCGAGTCTCTGTGTCACTAGCCAGCCCCGATCCAAAATATTATGATTTTAAGATTTTATCGATGTTTCCAATAAATAAATCTGTTGCGACATTGTTTCAACATTGTGGGTATTTGAGAAAAAAATAACATGAAACGTTTACTTCAGATCAGTCATTGTTTAATTATTTCAATGGAAACCTGAAGTTCCGGGTGAATTTATTTGGGAATGATGCTTAGATCTGTTACAAAATAAATGCATTTTTTTAACTTCAATAAGGACACAGCTTAATAAGTTTCTCCATAATCAATATTACTATTTTTATGGAAAAACCAGTCAACAACAATGAGAGTTCAGGATATGCTCAAATTATTACTGATATCACTGTTATTTATAGATTAAGTAAATAATTGTGTGTCTCAAAATGTCTATAACATTCTACAGAATTCTACCGCCCACTGTAAACTGACAGAGGAACTACAAACGATGACAGTTCCCGAAAAAGAAATGTAATCCTATTCTGTCGAGACATTTCCTAACACTTCTTAGATAACGATCGTCGTCAACCCAATGAGCATTCATATTTTTTGTCCCACAGCGCCATCTACCTCACTCCTCAATGAATCGGAAAACAATCAATAATGACGTACTGTTTACCGTTACATTCAAAATCATTGATCTTTATTACATGTTACTAAGGCTCATTTTACTATGACACTTATCTTTCCGAGTTACTTTATGGCTTGTAATATTTCAAATGTCATATCTGTGATGAAACAATGGGGCTAATCTAAATTGACGATCGTGAGTGATTTTCGTGTATTTAAGGAAAGATAAATTCTTGAAAGAAATACCTTGGCATCTACAGCAAGGATCCTTTTGCAAGGATATCCTTTTGCAAGGATAGCGATCTTTTTATTACCTTTTAATATTATTCAGTGGTTTTCTGATTATAATAAAACTATTCGTCCGTTACGCTTAGTACTTAAAGATGGTTATCTTAATTTCCTTTGAACCATGTTTCAATGAATATTTCATAAAAAGCTTAAGCTTAAACTCGGACAACGTTGTAAACAAGTTAATTGGTTTCTCGTTAATGTAAAATTATATTCACGAAATAAGGTTATCTATATTTTTTCACACGATCAAAGCAGCCGTCGTTGTGCTAAGCTTACACGAAGGCGCCTGCGACAAAAACCTGGTGCAGAAAATAGGTCGTAATGGTACCATCTGACTTCCCTTCCGGGGCCAAATGGACCGAGACGGGGGCAAAAACTAGCTTGCGGTGTGACTGAGCCGGAGGTCTTTTGCTGACTGCTGTAGAAGATGTGGTGTGTATAAGAAACATGTCACTACTACCAAAATGAAAATGAACATTTTTTACTTTAAGGATTTAAAACTGACGTAAAAAAGTCGTTAAACAAATTATTTCAAATCGTTCTTTTGAAGACCATAAACGCAGAATCTTAAGAGATTTGTAAAGTTATGAGCCCTATAATTGTATGTAAAACTTGACTTTTTAGTAATCGTAATTATTCTCATGGCTCTGGTTGGCACCTCAAACCATGAGTAAACTTAAGGCAGTAAAATCGGACAGTGATTTAGCTGTTAGCGACCCACCAATTGAAGATATTACTAATTGCCATTAGGTACTTACTTTGAGATTTAAATAATCTTAGACATGAAAATATTTAAAAATCGGAAAGCGATCGTATTTCCTAAGCTATATTCACAATTTTACGGTCTCATTGCTAATACTCATCTTTTTAATTCTAAATTGAGCTTTAAAAGCTTGGTTCAAAAACTTGATCTTAAATTGGCATAGTTAAACAAATTGGATGTCGTTATTTCCTTCTTTGATCTTATTTGAGCAAATTTTTTTAGATATTTTTTAAATAATAATTCAAATATATGAATACTACTCCGTTTTAATTATATTGTATTGTGTTGTTTATAGAATACACTTGACCTCCTATTACTGTGTAACTCAATCGACACGTGTGTCGAATTCACGTATCAAATTGTAAATACGTTGTGAATTGAATATTGCTTTTAAAAATATATTATGGTTAATATTTTGTTGCGTTAATACAAAATTCATATATTATGATCTCTAAAAGTTACTCATGTCACGTTAAAATGTCACAACAAAAATATGAATAAAATTTTATTCGAGACGAATAT
This sequence comes from Heliothis virescens, assembly GCA_002382865.2. Lineage (NCBI taxonomy): Eukaryota > Metazoa > Arthropoda > Insecta > Lepidoptera > Noctuidae > Heliothis > Heliothis virescens. The sequence goes on from NWSH02000323.1 coordinate 5,645,178, forward strand.
TACTAAAATAAAAAAAAAACTTTATAATACCGAACACTTTCGTAAACATGTTGAACATGACTGTACCAAATGTGTGACACCCGAAAACTTAAAATTGCACGCCACATTAGTCGTGGCCATGATTTATCGTGGTGGACAAAAACTGTCTAAATGAGGCCGCCGTGTCTTTCTTACTGGATTAGTGTGTTTGTGTTTAAATATACCATTTATGTTCAGTAATAATAATACACGTAATCTACACTTAAACAGCTGAAGTTTGCTTGGTTGAAGAATCTTGGAAACTGGTTCTATTTAAAAATTCGTTTAATATATTTTCTGCTCTCAGCTTTTGCTGTTCTGAAAACTCGTTACACTGAAAAGGAAAAAAAATGTTTTGACATGGTTCTATACGTGAAAAAATAAACAGCAGTAACCTTAAGACACTGTTATGAAAGATAATTTTAAAATTATCATTTAAGTTTGTCTCACAGGTTCCGACATTGACAGAGAGCGTTCAATAGGTTCGCAATCAGTACACATCATTAAATCTAACGATTATACCTAAAATTAAACTCAATTAAAACTATTCCTCAAAATATGTATAATCGTTTATATTTCTATGCAAATACCTGAAGCTAGAATTCTTTCAATGAATTTTCTCCTCAAGGAATGCATGACCGCAGAACCTTCAAATAAATTACATGACAGGAGTTGACGACCCGAAATACCATTGGGAACAGCGTACACACCTATTTTTAATCAGGATGCTATATTGCGGTAATCAGTTTGTTCTTCATTAACTCCCGTAGTAATACAACACCGTCAGTTCATTGCCTCTGATAAAAACGTTTAAAACCTGTCACCGTTATCAAAGTAATTGTGATCATTTGCATGTAGCCCCATTATCGCTCCATCATTTGTTGAGTTCTTGCAGTTTACAATATGAGTGTCATTTCAACCTGCTGAAGTTGCGGGATTGTAGAGCTGCCGCGGTCTTAGTACAAAAAGGCCACCAGATGGATTACGGTGGATTTCAACAAACATGACATTTCATTTCACAAAATGAAAACATATCAGTCAGCAAAAGTGGCACCACTCACAATGGTTTCCTCAAACAAATTCGTCTAAAAAAAACCTAATAATTAACTTCGATCATCTTCTCCTTCAGGTGTTTGTGGTATGGTAACCACAAACGATTGGCATCAAAGAAGATAACAAATTAACTATCATCATAGATGATAATTAACAGTATCCCTCATACAGAAATGGAGTACCCCCGTACAAAAGATATAGTGACTTTATCCAAGTACTTTAGGATTATTTTTAGTTAATACCGGTACCGTTTCAAAGTAAACACTCCGCTATGCATTTACGTCCAAAGCAAACTTTTTATGCACTTTTTAACCTCGAAAACGTCGCATCCTTTTTGGAGTATGCGTTCGTTAAAAATTCCAAAACTACCGGTGGCGTTGGTAAGAAACTTTTCCAGCACACTCACCTATGTACGTGCGATACATTATGTACTTATGTATAAGACCAGTTGCTTTTCTCAGAACTCAAAAACAATGTCGAAAACCCGAAAACGAATCCCGTTATGCGGTTCTATTTTCGTCCTTATCGTATTTGTTGAAATGCGTATGGCGGTGTCTCTGTCCCCCTTGAATGGAAGTCGCAGACAGCAGGACCAGTTTTTGCAGCGAAGGCTCCTGTAGAAATCATCATGGAGTCACATTTTGCTATACGAAGGTATAATAGTTGTACGTGAATACATCGAATGGCTATCGGCTTGTTGTGCCTTTGCTTGGTTTAGCTTATTTTGATTTTTCTCTGCTAGTTATTGCGAAGATGTCCTATTTAGAATAGCCTTATAAAGCTTTATTTAATAGCACATACGATAGCAATAATCTGTTAAATAAAAATACTTACCAATAAATTATAAAGTCGCTCCTGGTCGCTCCATTAAACTTCAACGATGTCATGCTACTGACATTCTATGCAAAAACAACATTCCAGATTACTCCACATACCTTTGAAATTGGAATGCAATTCCCAACAGCTGTTTATATGCCAATCGTGATCACAGATAGTTCTAAAACGTTGGAACTAATTGTTATACCCCATCAAGAATGAGAAGCTTAATTTTATGCATGTACACATTTGCATAAAGTAGCAGGTGTACTTCGAGATATGGGGTCCAAACTGCACTTAATCCATGTTCAACTAAAAGTCAATCTTTAGTGCAAACACTATTAATGTTGTATCAACAAGCACGCGTACGTAGTACGACCCTTTGTTTGAACAAGCTACCGATTTAGTACACCCTTTTTACCAGATACGCACCTATGTACGTGAATCCTTATTGTAACTCTTATAATAACAGTCATTATTTGTTAGATTATCTGATGATAATTTATACGATAAGCAATCTTCTTTTCGCCAATTAATTATGCCATGATTGCATACAATCAAAATCAGCTCACAAATTAAGTTTTGATGATGTTCAGAGCTGTGACATTATAAGATTTAATTTTGGACATTAGGGAACTTTTAGCTAAAAATACACGAAAAAAATACTTACGAAGCTTTGCCAACTTCAGAGGAATAGAGCCATGTTATTCTTGTCTAATTGGAAGAAGTCGCAATTTCGCTGATATTTCTGATAAGAACACAGCAAGTGCAGTAGTAGCTCTCTTGTTGCATTAGGATACATACCTACATACAATTGTATTCTAATATAATACTTTATGACTTAGTTTTCTTGAAGGAACTATTCTCAGCCACTTTGACAGACGTAAAGTATAGCAGTCTGTATTGTCAGCTCCGGTATCACCTTGCAGGCAGGTTGAGCAAGATGTCTCGTAAGAGTATTTTTCAAATAGAGTTTAAAGAAGATATTACCATACCTATTCCTAGCATGTAAAACAAGTAAGCTTTACGTATCAGGTTTATCTTTAAAGTGATGGCGTTATCTGCAATACTTCAGCGTACTACAGGTGTCAAAAGGCAGCGGTGGCCAGTTACTACAAGTTAGTCGATTCGGTTCAAATAAAATAAACTACTCAATTAACCCAGAAGCCTGAACTGTAACAGTGGCCTGCCAAGAGTGAACTGCCACTTGGACTTATTGATTAATGTAGTGGCTTACCAATAAAGACCTTTTAAACCCAAGCGGAGCTCGGTCATTCGGGCGTCCCCATATATAAGGAAACAGTTTTACGTGTAAAAAGATATTCTCCGTACTGATAAAAGTTGGAATTTTTAAAAGAGGCATCCGAAGGGACCACCCAACCGCCCAGCTGCGGTTTATTTATTGTTTTAATTAAAACAGCATAACTCAGGGCAGCGCGCGCGCCTCTCTGACAGCCAGTTACTCTTAAGGAAGCTTCTGGAAGATTCTTTGTGACAACCACACAGCGAACCACAGACAACTCTAGGGTAGATTATAATTTATAATTGTGGAAATATTTTTCTGTTATTCCATTGATTGGCTCGAATGTCTGTCAGTCCGATGATATTATGTTGGTTTGTATGCGATAGTAATGGGCTGTACAAAAAAGACTATTTGCAGTTTATAGTGTTTCTACGTATTTTCTTCGCAGACGGATACTGACTTAAAGGAGGATAATTGACGCTGAGAATCTGATCATGGTGACCAAGAGTATTTTAAACGAGTCATATCAGAAGTGTCAACTATAATATTTTCGTTTTATGGTGAGTTCCCTGACAGATCATTTTTTTTAGAACGACAAAGTAAACCAATAAAATAAAGTTACGTTAAGTTAGTCTTTTGCTAATTACTCAGTAAATATATAATAAACAATTTAAAAATATGACTTGAAAGAATGTTGAAATGGTAGATGGCGCTGCCGTCCACGCAAACAACAGCTCCGTAATTAAAAATTCTTATAAATAAACAA
>NWSH02000323.1:5654224-5668857 GCA_002382865.2 Heliothis virescens
ATAAAAAATGACAAAATACAAATTGAATACCCACGTTATTGGTAAAAAAAATACCGCAGCCTTTTTATTGCATTTTATATGCATTTTTATCTGCAGAATATATTTTTTTGGAATTCAAAATAAATATTTTCATGAAAAAGGAAATGTTTTCGTTTTCATGAAGAGTGAAACTTATCATGTTTAATATAACATTACATTATGTATATTATTTTGTAATATTGGTCCGAAACTAACTAAGCAAGACACTATTAACTGTTAGTGATCACACATTAACATCTAGATTCATATGCTTTCCGGCCTCATCTAGATCAAAATTATTGACATGTTAAAGTGTTCTGTGAAACCTATTAACAGAAATAAATGATTTGATTTGATTTGAATGTTGATAGTGAACATTACGCATCTACTACCATAAGGTAACTTTAAAGCCACACAAATACCTATTGAATTTAGGAAATCTCCAAACGCTTGGCACGGTCCATACACCTATTAGCACGAAGCATCCATGTGGCCCAAAATTGTTTGTACATATAAATGTCCGTCTCAACTCAGCCTACCGTTCCAATTTCAACCGAACTGTTTCCATGTCTTATTTGGCAAACATTCGCCCAACTTTGATATCCGTGGCGAAAATTGGTCTAACATTTCCCTGAATAGAACAAAGAAGGATTGTATCAGCCAAATATCGGGTTGCAAAAGCTTAGTTTTTGTTCAACATGCATAACAATGCAACATGCAAAAGTTTTTTGCAGAAAATAAAATTCAATATATCTATTTTTGCAAGATCCATCCGGAGTGTATGTGTTTTTTTTACCAAATAGAATCCAATGCAATCCCCATCGGTAAGCTTTTTTTACCGTTAACGTATAGTAACCAAACAGGTTACTGTGTGTATTTAAAAAAATATTTGAATACCAATAAACGATTCTGATAAAAATAACTAGACTGCCGTTTTTCCGCGTAATTTTTCGGAATGGAAAAATAGCCTCCGGCAATTTTAAACAATGTCGCTTCGCACGATTGAGAGTTTTTCAGAGCCCTGTGAATGGTAACAGCTTTGGTCTGCTCTTAAATAGTACATTTCTGAATATCGAGCCTAACCACAAAAACCATGGAAACAAAACTATATTTCTACAACTATACAAACACACCGAAACCGAATCTGATGTTCAATTGTTAGCTTATGACGTCACGAGCGCACGTGTTACTCAAGAAATTTTTCGAGTAATTTCAAGAACAAAGGGTAGCGCTTTGCCGAGCCCTACATTAAAGTGCCGCATTTAGTAAACAAATTAAATACAATATAAAGTGTTAAATGCGAAGACGCGCCGATGTGTGTGTTTCTACTTACAATCTAAGTTCAAAGAAGGCGGCAGGCTCCACAGTTTGTGTGTACCTTGCACCATGTGAATAAAGAACTTGCATCTTTCCTCATTCGTGTTCACCGAAGTAAATCTGTCGCTATTACGTTCGTGGATTTTCTCGCGATAACTCCAATAAATATTGGATACTTGTATTTATTTTGCACTACCTACCTATCTCATTCATGCACTCAATGTGTGCAGCTTTTATCAGAATGGCAAGTCCACTCCACTCTCCTAGTAAAGGTAAGTCATTATTTTGTATCAAGCAAAACGTTGATATACCTACATGAAATAAATTAAATGGAAACAATACAGGATGTTGGTTGGTGTTTTTATATGTCGTAATAATTGCCAATAGAACTGCATGCTTATGCTTAGTCATATTTTAATACTTAATCTCTGTAGAAGAATTCGAAAATAAACGGCGAAATTACACTTTTAATAATTTTTATCGACATCTCCGTACCTTTCACTTTCGTACAGTAGTTTGAAGTTCGATTTCACAAAATTCCTGCCTTACCTGCCAGCACTGATTACGGCGGTCAATAATAACGCCACAATTACCATTACGAGAAGTGCAATTTTGAGCTTGCAACACGCAATTTCTGTGAAACCAATCATGTTGACATCCTTGTCATGTGGTAGATCACGGCCATCATATTCCAAAAGCTTTTTCCTCTACTTACCTTACAAATATCCTGCCAGGAAACGTTAGGAAGCAAAAACCATTTTGATAACATTACCTTAGCTTCAACTGAAAAATAAAGCATGTAGATTAGAAAATACGAGTAGTGACTGACTCATTTAAAATTTCAGAAACGTTCCTGCAACTTTATCATTTTATAAATTAAAACAACTCGGTTATACCACTCGTCAGCCGTCAAAACGAGTGATGATAAAAAAGCGGACGATAAAAACGTATAAATAAAATTGTACTTTATAAAACATTCGCAATGCAAAATGTTGATAAAGTCGATACTGTGCAAAGCGACGCGGTATCGGGGCTACATTAAATTCGCATTAGCTTTCAACTACCGGTTTGTTTAAGACTTATTTTATGCGTTTGACACACTTGAGTTCTGGTTTAGTCTCTGCATTGTAACTCACATACTAGCACCTTCATGTTACTTGTACCGACCATCTGACGCGTTATCGAGATAATTTCATTTTTGTGTGTCAATTAAACTTTTGAAAACTCCTCCGATGGCTATAACGAGATCTAAATGAAGTTTTAGGAATATTTTTCAAAGACATTTCGGCTACATAAATGCATTTTGAAATCAACGAATTTTATAACGCTCTACCATACATAGCAACGTATAATTTCATTAAAATATGTTGATTAATCCCAAAATCGTAATGTTATTCACGCCTATAGGTCTCGTCCGTTGGTTTTAGTGTAGTTTAAGTAGTTAATTTTAATAAACGAATCATTAAAGCTTAACATTCGAGACTAACGAAAACTTTACATTGCTTATGTGCCTACATTGATTGAGAATAATAAAATTCATAAAAGCTTTTTTATGTCTGCACCTTATTTAAATAATTTTATTTATTTTTATTTAAACAGCCTATTTTGTGGTAGTTCTTGTGAATGTGCGTTCCAGTGAATATAGCATATAACGGAATTCATATTGGTTTTAATAACTTATCAAATAATATAGAATCATCATTATGAACCGAATAATTCCACTTAAAATAGCTTAATACCGTTGAATAAAGATTTAACATTTAAATGTAAAAGTTATATAAATATCATGGAAGTGGCATGCTCTGCCGCTCGTCAATAAATAACCAATCAAATATTATCAATTCGGTGAAAATTTGGAATTCGCGTTATACCGAATCCGCGTTAAACGAGGCAAATCGGAGTATTGCGGTATTATAAAAGGAGTTTAAAAAATATTACCTGCGTCGATACGTTCATAACGATCATTGGCATAGTTTTTGAGAAAGCTTCTCGCGAGGTCGGTGAGGCATCGAACATTCCGAGGCACGTATCTTATCAGTAATATTGGTTGTAATTATCATAGTCAAGCATATCCCTAACGTCTTGATCAGTATGCTAATGAAGCGGCTTCCTACGCGTGAAATAACACCTCTCGATTTGTTATGTATCGAACGTAAAATCTATAGTATATTACTCGATACTATCGGCTCCACGTCCAACGCTGAATTCTTTTTAGAAAAAATAATTCATTAACTTTTTATCTTCTTTATTTAGTCTCCTCATCGGGCGTTTTCATGAAAATACGTGTTTTTAGTTTTTTTACTAATTTGATTATTTGTGGTTTATTTTATTGAAAAGTTTTTACTTTAGCCGTTAACTCAAATGTCTCAAATGGAACAAAAAAATCCAAAACACGCCTGTAGTTTAATTCGGCTCCTAGGACTAACAGAACACATTACCTAGTTACATCATCATATGAAAGTACAGTCGTCCGCAAAACAATACCAAAATAAAAACTTGATATTACCTGAAGCACCCTCTTGGGTAGTCCAGTCTTCTGGCTGAGTTGCTTCAGGTCCTTAGCGTCGGGGTTGTGGTTGATTGCGAAGTAGGACTTCATGGTGCGCAGCTGGTGGTGCTTGAAGCTCGTGCGCATGCGCTTGGTGCGCGACGAGGAGCCCAGCCCGGCTCCGCCGCGGAACCCCATCTCCAGATACTCAGGGTTCAGATCTGATTGGGCAACGACAGTTACACTGCTCAATGCTGAACTTTTTGTACCTCCATTATTTGGCGGGAGAGATTTAAAAATAGAATTGAAAAAATAAAAAGAAATGGGGAATATTTTTTACATAATGACATATTGGGTATACCTGTAGTGTATACACTTACTACTGGTATCTACAACATTATTTTACGTCTACAACATTCAAATAAAACCGTTAACCGAACCAGGATAATGTTAGTACGTCAAAATTATTAGCATTAACAGTCTGTAGCTAATCACAACAATTTTATACAACATACAATTATCAACAACATTAAAGTCACATTCGCATCGCAGAAATTCGCAGTACAAAATTGCATCTACTTAAGTATAGCAGAAAAACCCGATTGACGACTATCAATTTACCAAATTATCGTAATTTGTTTTATATCTGCACATTGCATGATAATGCCAATATTTACATGTTTATATTTAATTATGTTAATTGTTATTGTCTGTATTACGGTCGTAAACGGCTATAAAGATAATTATATATATATAAAATGTTTACATTTTCATAGGCTTATTTTACGATTGTTTACGCTTTATGCCAGAATCCGGTCTTATAAAAACATTGAATGACAACTATTATAAGTCCTGTATTTATATATACAGTGTATGCAGTAATGATAATTATGACCAGTCCCGAAATATTCCTTTAGGAATTGATAAACTTTTTCCTTGTTTTGAAGAGTTTTGTGACCCAATATTTTATGGAAGCATGATTAAATATAACGTATCACCGCTACCGACAAATTAACTGGCTAACACAACGGAATTGTAAACATTTAAGTTTTAGAATACGACCATAGAAATACAATGGACTACTTAAAAGTTCAGGTACAATAATCTGCCTAATGGGAGAGAATGGGAAAATAGAACAAAATGTACCGTTGAAAACATTCCGAGTTACGCCGGCCGCGGTGAAAATCAAACACTGGACGTAAAAAGTAAAGAATCGCCAATCATTAGCGTATCGTACGCTAGTCTACCACGTTGTTTGTGAAGCTCGGACGCGATCTCAATTTCCAGAAAAGTGAAATAAATCCCGTCCTACTCATTACTAAAAATTCCTTTTTTATCCTTTTCATACACGCAAAATTTTAGAGAGATTTGCTTCCATTTGATTTCATGGCTGGTAATCAAACGATTACGTGAGCGCTTAATTGCTGCTGGAACGGTAGTTTTATTTTGGAATCTGTGAATCTTATCTATTTGACAAGTACCTAGTAAAAATTGGCTCACTGTGCAATATAGAGTGTATAGTCTATCATATATCTTGCCTTATATACACGACATGACAAAGTTTTTAAAAATTCAGTCGGTGAATTTGAAAAGCCGTCATTTCGAATCGCGCGGTCCTCCGCGTCCAGTCTCAAAACGGGTCCGCACAAAATCCACACGCATGGCAGGCCTACGGTCATAAATCGATCGTAACACGCAGACCGCATTGTTTTCCGTTACAATACGAACCATGACGTCGCCGTGACGGAGTCGGCACGGTGCCGCGACTTCGCTTTAACGACCGATAAATGCTGCTAATAAATAAACCGAAACTTACTGCGATGTTTACAGAAACGCTTTGAGATTTGCGGTTAAGGGTATCGGACAGCGGCTGCAAACCAGTATTAGCGGGACTATTATGAATGTCGCAATTTTCGAATAATCAAGCTGCATTTTGGGGAATCGTTTGGAAAATCGCCGCGATTGATATCGAATAATTTGGAACTAACAAGCCAGACTGATTCGATAAACCTAATCGAAGTGCGAGTTACATGATCGCGCGGGTGTTTCAGCATCGTTGATTGATTCACTTTGTTTCGTGATGTTTGATACTGAAGTGACAAGTGACAATTAGCCAAGAATGTGCCACTAGAACAATTGCGCAACGATATTTGCAGTGAATCTAGTTTAGCGGATTGAAAAGTCGATGAGAGGCGGCGAGAAAACTTTAGATTTTTTCACTTCAGTCTATAATGTATTGTCTAGCCAAGTGTCAACTTGCTCTTATAATAATGTAGGTACTTTTCCACGTGATTAATACTACTTTAGTTATTCGAGTCTAGGCTATAGAAAGAAAGGGCGTTCGAGTTTGTTGACATTATTTAAATTTAGCACAATAACGGGGATAAGTACATTACAAAATGCATGGATAGCTAGTTCTTGTACCGACAAATTTCTTGTATTTTATAGTTGCGGAAAAATATTTTTGTTATTGCTGCAACAACCTACTACTTACTTACTTTCTCCCTTGAAGTAATATTTTTATTTACAATAAAATTTATATAATATTGAATCTTTAAAAACCGTTTCAATTATTGAAATATAATATTTCATTTGGCAACCCCTGACAGTAATCACCGGTAAAGAACCCAGTCGAGGAAACATGGCTACCAACCGTCATTTGCATTCAAATAACGAATAACATTCGAGCTTTAGTACCTATTCTACATTCAAAATTGTCAATTTATTTGTTTTCAAGCCGCAAGTGTGCGTTCCGAAGTCCGAACAATTAGCGTGTAAGTAATTATGCGGAGGGCCGTTGCGTTTGCGCGATGTAATGGCCGCGACCGATACGTAAAACGAACCGAGTTTTCGATTGCACCGCGGAGAATGTTGGTTTCTTTAAAATCAAAGCTGTTATACTGGAGTCCATATTCCTAATTATATCTTGGCACATTTATTTTAAAAACTATTTTATTTCTCTCAAAGTTAAAAAATATGAAGTTCTACTTGAAATCACGTAAGTGACACGGACCACCTAAAAAAAATAAGCTATGTCTTTCCCATAGCTGTATTAAAATTATTGGTAATTCATAATAATAATAATTCAGCCAGCCCCGTAGCGCGTAGCAGCGCGAACATAAAAACACACAATTCACACTGATCGTGCGATGCGCGGCGTTGACGCCCGTCCTGTGTTTGTTCGACATGATTTACTTCGCAACTACTGATAACTGCAACCAATCAATTTAGACCCCTTAAAAACTATGTCAAAATCCCCCTTTACCAATAAAATAGGCTAGTAAGGGAAGCAGGGGAGGTCAAAGTACGCTGGTTGGTACAATGCTGCCTGAGGCGTTCGTGCTCCACGTTGATGATACGGTCTCCGCAAACAGAAAGTGAGACATGCGATTTTTTTACGTCTTCAGATGTTAGGGAAACGGCATTATAATTTAAGAACAAAAATCTATACGTTGCATCTTAGCCGTCTGGTAAGATAAGTAAAGCGAGCTTTCTCGGCCGAAGTAATGTTACGTAGATATCTAGACAAAGAAGACTCTTTAATGTGGCTGTTATGCCATTGACATTAACCTTTCGCTACAACTTCTCGTGTTTCTAAAGTAAACAGATATTTTTTCCACGCGCCGTGTTGTCGGCGTCTTTCAAAGCCATATAGTGGCGTGTCAAACTCGAACATGAACAACAACATATCGGGTTCAGAATGCTATAAATAGTGATGGATATTTCACCCACCATTCATAACTAGAGCACATACTTTAAAAAAAAAAAAACATTTACACAAATTCTATCCAAAATGCTCGATTAGAAACCCAAAAAAATTAAATTAACTACATATCTTATAATTCTACCGCTGCAATAACTGTAGCGAAAACACAAATTCACGCACGAACTAAAACAATAACGATCTCGACACATAAATCTGACCAATCACAAAACGAATCTAGTGATGTACCATCTGACACGTCGACTATCGATAAACATCGACACAAAACGTCGCGTCTTAAAAGAAGACGTTATTAATAGATTGAGACACAAAATTGTGAAGATAACGCGTGGTCCGAAAAAAAAAACAAAAAACACCGGGTGGGTTATAAAAAGAATTGTGATATCATAAATCGTACGTACCATTCATGTTTTTAAGGCCGAAAAGAAAAAAATGAGATTTCCTTAACGATAACACTTCGTCCGGTGGCCACATTTTTTTTGTAATAGCAAAAACGAAACGCCGAAGTGGTTGACCGCCGTAATAATGGTAATAGGTATGTTTCTTTATGACAGAATCATTGTTTTATTAATTCTTCTCAGTAATAATCAAGCTGAATATTAAGTTGTTGACTATAAAAGTAATTTGGTTTCATTGTTTTTTTTTTTTCGTTTGTATACTACCGGTATTTTGAATTTGTGAGAGAATCCTTTGCATTTGCTTTGTACCGAATAATCATTTCATATTTAAATATTTTTAACGAATGGACTATATCTATTATTTTTTCCGATTTTCTATAAAAATCAATAGAAAGGAATGACTTTAACAAACCAAAATATAAAACCAGAGATGAGTATCAGCACGCATACATTCTCAACCTGATGACATCCTGTCACGAGTAAACGTATTGCCAAATACTAAAAACCGTAACTGACTAAAAAATCTTGCATAACAGATCTCAAAAACTACCAGTAAACTACATTGAGAAAGTCTATACCAAGATAGGAATCTTGCTCACTTAAAGATTTTTTCGAGTCGACGACGCGATTAAAAATGTAAAATTATTAAATTCGTCGGCATTATGTGTCGTATCGCATAACATGGCCACGGGGGGTGCTACCGGGGACACTATATCATGCAACAGAGCAAGCCTCATGTTATTAGTACTTAAAACGTTGGAGTTATATTGAAACGATAGATATCAAACGTACATTGATACGACGACGAAATATTAAAATGTTTATGAGTTAGTGAGGAGCGCATTTTAGAAATGTTAATGTCTGTTTTTCGTTTCTAGTGATGAAATTAATGATGTATTGTATTGTAATATACTTTTTAGATCTATGGAAATCTAAGCAAATAAAATGTATTTTATATACGTCTAAAGACTAATTTTAAAAAAAACTTCAAAAGAAGAATCCAAAGAAAAACAAGAAGTGAAATGAGTTGTGTACGTAGCAGAAAAAAAAATGAAAATAGAACACACAAAACTAGTGTACTAATTAGTATTTGTATCGTTCACTAATTAATGAAAAAGAATGGCTACTTTGTAAATCATCAATTATTTTATGACTTAATTTTATCGTAAAGTTTTATACAGCGTACTATAATAAAATTTCATCGACAAAAAATCATCGCTTCACTATAGAACATGGCACCCTACGGGTTAAACAAAAATTTTATGAGCACATTGCTTTTAATGTATCCACGAATGTATTTTTATATGTTGGCATAAATTAACGAAATAAAATTGTTTTCATAAAACGAAAATAGAAAAAAAAATAAGTGAGTGACCGAGATGTGATAAAATAAAAAAAATATGCACGGTGTTTTTTTGTACAGCAATAAAATTACGCAAACCTTATGAATGAAACTATAACAAATGTACTTATTATTTTGATTTATGTGTATTTTTTATATAAATAAAAGATAGATTATTAAATTATGGAGATGCTATAAAATGACCGTTTTATGAGTTATACCGTGAAATAAAATATTTCAAGAATTGCGTTGCCGTGATTATTTGGCTTTCAATTTAACCGTTCACATTTTTTTCCTTCAGTGTGAAATAATAATTAGTGAATGAGTTCTAAGGCACGTGTAAGATGTAGTAGGTGTATTCTATTTTATATTTGCAGTTAAAATTATTCACAGTTAGACACTTAAAATATTTTATGAATAAAATTATATACGATTTGAACTGGTGATTACGCACACGTGTGAAAATTTTATACGCTTCCAGAAGATAATATTCATTGTTTATGTTTAAAGTTTCAACTGTTTAGTTTACAAGACTGTTAATAATCTTCTTGATTGATAATTGTGATTACTAATTGCAATTTAATTTTCTGTTATAACACTAAAATCCCACCCGTACACAAATTGCGATTGTAGCAACGAAAAAATTTGTAACACATTTCCCATATTATATTAGAAATGTCCAAAAAGCCTTAATAACTCCCATTAATCTGTAAACCGAACAAAAAGACATTTAACATCTTAGTTTTATACCGAAAATTTCTTAATTCGTCCTCGCGTCCCGGCAATAAATTACTGATTCAATAATGTTGGTCTTGCCACCGATACAGATGTCCCGAGAGAGATAGCGGTGGAACAAAATGTACACGGATATCACATTAGGCCTGTGACGTATACTTCAAGATGAAAGGTTTCAACCTCCCTACACTTACGGCGGCAGAGGTAGCATCGACACTCCGACCATTCAATTCCTTCTAATAACAGTAATTTTTAATTTGGTGTTGATAGTACTTTTGATGATTATTCTGTTTTATTTAAAACTAAGTAGTCACTACTTTGGGTACTTGCAAATATTGTAATACCTAAAATAGGTAGATAAAAATAGCAAATCTGAAAACTGAGAATATTTGCTACAATAACGATAGCAACGTCCACTGCTCTAATACTTCCATTGCCGCATTTGTGATTTCGAATACAGGAATCAATGAACAGCGTAATATGTTTGACACAAACAATTATGTAACAAAACCATGAAACCGTGAAGATAAACAAGGTGGAATTCATAAACTTTACCCACAGTAAGCGTTAAATCAAATAATAAATTTATTTATATTTACCTCAATCGATTATGGTATACAAATATAATATAATACCGATTATAATCGGTTAAAACATAATTTTAATATAATATTTATATTTGCAGTTTGAATCACATTTAACAAGCCTGTTGCATCCATCCAAGAAATTGAAATAGGTGAACGGCTTTGAACACAATATTAGCGTGAAGATTTTAAATAAAACTTCGTACGTTCCGAATGTAAATATAAATTGTTATAAAACATTATAATGTTTCAACGATATAAATGCGCTTTTGAACAATAAAATTGGATTCATGCTGATCTGGAGTTGAAAGAAAAACATAGTTTAATGGGAATATCGTAGGACAGAAGGCTAGCAACATGTCAGGTCGGCGCTGAAACTTGATATTTATTATAATAAATATATTCCTTTGCCGCACGATTGCAAACTGTTAAAATACAATAGCCTTTTGAACGTTTTATTACAACAATATAATAAAAACTTCACAGTTTATACCGAAAATCTGAAACACAACCAACTCGAACTTGTAGTTTTCAAAGCTACAATAGGCAATATTAATTGAATATGAGTATATTGTATTGCACCTCAGAATTCTAACAGCTACAATATAAACTACCTGCGTATATAACAACAACAGTCCCACCACAATTTGTTCAAATGTGCAATAAAAATATTATTGCATCCTTTCAAGAACGGCCACAATATATTTTTTTATGAATTATTAAAATCATTTTTTATATATTGCAACACAGGGACCTTGCAGTGTACAATTTTATTTGTTGTTATGAAATAGTACTATTTCACAGAGTTTTGATCAACTAAACTACAAAAAATAATGACTTTCTTTTCAATAACAAATGCATCTGAGTGAAATGTTTTTATTATTGCAATATAATGTTGTATTTTATTTATTCTTTTTATTGTATATAAACTAGCAACCATTCTCGTAAGTATAACAAAGTGAGAAATCGAAATAGAGGATAGAAAATACTAACATGCTCTAACTTTTGTAAAGCCTTATGTAAAATGAAGCACTGTCCAACGACAGGAAAAGACACAAAACAAACGGAAAAACAAATCCTTTGCTCCTACGCGGAACAAGTAATTCGGAACTGTATACAACTACATAAACACAGCTAATATCTACAGAAGCCATAACAATCAGCGATCAACTTTTCCTTTTCTAAAATGGAAATCGACCAAACAGACGATACGAAGCTGTCTTCGGTCACGATTAAAAAAAAACACACACACACCACCAAAATCCGTTTTGTTTCGAATAATAAAAAATGTAAAAAGTTTTCGAAGCAACTACCGGCGGTACGGGAACGCGCCCACCCTATCAACGATCATGGACGCTACTCGAAATGTCCGATACTTAAAAAAATAAAATAAGAAATGTCACATATTTTGGCGGGAAATAAATCACGGAAGGGACGCTATACAAAATTTATGGCGGTATAACACGGTGCACTCGGTAGAAAACGTAAGACAAAAGACTAAAAAACATTACCCACCTTTTGGGCAGAGCCGCGGTCGGTGAGAAACACATACGAGTTTGGCTTAAATGTGTAGGTTCCGTAGTCGAATAAATATTATGTTTTTGTAAAGAAAGCTGAAGGAAGCAGTCATTTTGTTGAAGAGAGTTTTGTTCTTCCGCATTATGTTTAAAAAAAAATTATAAAAATTATTTCATTTGATCTCTGTATTAAAATTGAGTATTTAAATTAATTGTTAAAATCGATATTTCTCCACAATATTCGGTCTTGATACGTTTGGAGCTGGACCTTTCAACGTTCGAATGATCTCTAAAAGGTTACACCGCAGGAAACCAAGCAGATGGGTCCCTATTACTTCGCTCCCGTTACTGTAGTAGGAAACGTTTTTTTTTTCACCAGTCGCCGTTAACGCTTTATTTATTATCACTAGTCTCGAAGATATTTAGGGAAGGTAACCGTAATTATATGACATATTTATCTACTAAGTCCGTTTCTGGTTGGTTGTTAAATAAATTGCTTTATATTTGAGTATCTGGCTTTGAAAAGTCTTTGGCAGCTAAAAGATCACAATTTTGGATAGTGTTGAAGAGATTTGTTTTAAATTTCGAACACAAAAAAGCTTTTTATAATATTATTTTGTAAAAAGCAATGTTACTGAAAATATATATAATATTATTTTTGATACAAAAAAAAGCTGTCTATGGAAATAAATACATATATAATAAACAGGTTTGGTATATATTAAACCAGTTCATGTTACGAATTGAAAGGCTAAAAGGGTGAATCATTTCAATACAATAGCAGTGCCGACTGCTAAGTGGAAGATTCTCAGGGAATGAAAGCAGCGTGCGGCTCCATGGTTTCTTTTATTTTGTTCTTTTTTTAAAGATTCATCGAATTAGGTATATTATATAGTATATACGGTATACTAGCCAATGACAAGCCTGATTTAAGCTGGTGAGGATTATCCCTTTAGACAGTGATATTTTCGACAGAAATGCACCATCATACGATTTATATTTGGATTATATTGAATTTTATGTCCAATTTCCGTGTAATTTTTAGACGATGCTATCCAAACGTGAAAATGTATTAAAATTGAAATTCAAAGCTTTAATGAAAAAGTATTCTTTCAGATTATATATTTTTTTTTCATGATATAATGTATACAATATTATATTCCATTGCATGTTTGTGTTAGAACTCTATTTTACCAGATAGGTCTAAGCAAGACACTACGGTAACGTAACCAAGATTGTGCCTCCAAGAACTTAGTCTATCACATACATAGAACGATATTCAATCGTTGTTAAAAGCCGCGTATACACGAGAGCTGAGTTCGACAACGCGGCGGCGCACAGTGGTCCGGATTTTCAAAAAGGTGGACATAGGATCGAAAATGCATATTTAACTCAACTAAAAATTGTTTCGTACAGGAAATTTAACACTGATTAATACTTATTACTACAACTTTTCAAAAAAACTGCTCCTTCACGTAAAAAAAAAATATCGAAAATAAAAATGTATGGGAGAAAATCTATTTTATTTTTTTTCTCCGTTCAGTATCAAAGTATAGCAACCAAATCTTATATTCTGGTAAGTACCTATTGTTCTTAATACGACAACATATAAATTGCCTGCGTATCCCTGCGGCCTTGACGCCTACGATGCTTCAAAGTTCAAAATTTTAAAGTTGAATTATCTTAACATTATTAACGAGTTTTTCTGAGTTTTTCTATTGAAATTAATACAAAATATCATTTTTAATAAAAAAAGGCCCCCGCGCGCACCAACCATGTATTAGGTTCGCTCCCTACTACTTGAGACTTAAATATACTACTGGCGAAATGACAGTATACTTTTGTGTAGTATACAACTTTGCCGAACCCTTCGGGGAATATAAAGCGTGATGTTATGACAAAATAGGCATATTTGTTATATTACAAGAAATATATTACATTTTTTATATAACAATCACCATCTTTCGAGCCTTTTTCCAACTATGTTGGGGTCGGTTTCCAGTCTAACCGGATGTAGCAGTGTAGTGTGTGTTTGTTTTACAAGGAGCGTGACCTCCTCAACCCAGTTACCCGAGCAACACAATACCCCTTGGTAAGACTGGTGTCAGAATTACTGGCTTCTGACTACCCGTAACGACTGCCAAAGATGTTCAATGACAGCCGGGACCTACAGTTTAACGTGCCATCCGAAACACAGTCGTTGGTATTCAAGATATACTTAGAAAGTACATACAAACTTAGAAAAGTTGCATTGGTACTTGCCTGGCCTGGAATCGAATCAACACCCTCATACTCGAAAGGCTGGTTCTTTACCCACAAGGCCACCACGACCTAATATTTTTTACGTAACAAGAAATAGATTAAAAAATATATAATTTTTTACTAACTAACAAACTCAATTCGGACAATAACAAAATTACTAAATCTGACACGTGATCATTAATGGATCATGTTCAGGCTGCAACTCCTGTAGATCCATATTCTCTGTTTCTTCTGTTACTACCTCAGGC
>NWSH02000323.1:5679978-5691473 GCA_002382865.2 Heliothis virescens
GACTAGAAGCGGGAAATTCAAATATAAAATGGTTTTTTTATGTTTTACATAAGTTAACATTCAATATGAGGCGTGATCTTATGATTGGCGGTTATAATATCCCACAAAGTAATTTCTGATGTCCTTGTTTAACTCCGAAACTTCTTACAAATTAAATAACTATGTAAAAAACGTTTTATTGCGCAATAAAACGTTTTTTACAAAGTTTTTTTTTATAGAGTAAGTTTCGGGGTTAAACAAGGACATCAGATATTACTTTGTGGGATATTATAACCGCCAATCATAAGATCACGCCTCATATTGAATGTTAACTTAGGTAAAACATGAAAAAACCATTTTATATTTGAATTTCCCGCTTCTAGTCGTCGCATGCACCTTAACAAAAACATAAACTTTTTTGTAGTCCGTCTAAGAATATGTTTTTCTATTTAAGTATATAAAATATTTATTATGACTGTGTAGGTAAACCTATTCGTAATGAAATGTTACAATTATCACAACACCTTGCAAAGTAAATTCGTTCTAGGTATTACTGCAGAAAAGAATAAGTCAACAAAAACAGTTTTTAATTAAAATAAAAAGGAATACTATGGACCAACTTTTTTTTAATCACTATGCACATTTTTACTCCCGAAAGAGTCTTGATAATGTTCATCCTTTTCAACTGAACACCTTACATTAAACGAATGTAGTTTTCAAATATAAGAAGTAAAGTCAAACGCTGTAAATTAATAAAACCACAAATGTGATAATTATCACCAATATAACCATAATTACTAATTACCGGTCTACGGTCGAACTAACTTTGATTCCTATGTTTGACTAGTGCAGACAGGAGGTCACCCTACTCGAATCTGTCATTTTTTTCCAATCAAACGTTAACCTTCCACAATTGTAATAAGGTTGAAAATCCATTGGGGAAATTTTACAGATTGTAGTAGGTTGCTGTTGTCTGTACTTAGTCGCCTACCCGTGACCTTTGTCAGGTCGTCCGTACGGGCACCTCGTTAGTGCTGACCTACGCTGTGTTCGCTAGTCTGTATGTGTCCATCATTATCAACAGCTTACTGAATTCGACTGTTGCACACGAGCCTTCAAGCAACCAACACACCTTAAACTTATGAAACACCCTATTTGCATACGTTCATTCAACAAAAACAGGATAACCCGACATAATAATTCAATAAACTCCAACATAGTCTCGTTGCGGTTAAATCTATAAATAAAAGGTATAACCCTAATTAATACATTCTTGTTAAAAATCGGAAAATGTTTGGTGAAGCTATACCTACCGTATTTGGTAAACCACAAACCAGTAGAGTTTACCGTTAGCGTTAATTCTATAATGCCAAAATTATTTACACGTAATAAAATTATGAAAGCTCAGTTTGGTATATGGTTACGTACTACTTAGTTTATTTGCTCTAAATAAAATGTGTTTCAATATTAGTAGAAGCGGATCATTTCCAAACTAACAGATATTCGTCCAAACGACGTAAAAAAAATTTTTATCTCAGTCCAGTGTCCAAAAATAAATGTCATTCTGTGCTGACCGGGCGAGGCCTTTGGTTTTAAAATGATAATTAAATGCATCCGCCGGTCTCAAGATCCGAGATAGCGGGTTCTCCTCCCGAGTGAGACATCCCCGTGTGGTCCCTTCCCTATCTAGATCGTACTCTTAGCTGCTTTAAATAAGACGTTAAGGAAATGCCGCGAGAACGTTAGAATTTTTTAGATACTTAACTGACTATCGCCCGAAATCTCTGTTAATGACCTTTTTAATGTCTAGTTCAGTACATGCCTTTGGAATCAATAGCACCTACATAAAAACTCTTCAGCTGCTCTTGAATAAATTCCCTCCTACAGTTCATGTAAGTATCCAATTAGATATTTCAATAAAAGATTTTTCCATATTTTTTTCAGCTTATTATTTCAGTCTCAACGCATTCGTCCTCAATAAAGGAGTAGTTTGGTATATTTTATTGCAGTACAGAACACTATAAATGTAATTGCTGCAAAAAAATATTATATTGAAAAAGGTCTGATCTAGTCCAATTCATACTTGTATTTGAGGACTAGAATCTGAGAAGAACTTATATTTAATAAATAAAAATATATTTTTTCTCATAACTAATTACGTATGAGCAAAGCGGAGGACGAAATCCATTTTTCTTGAGTGTTGTAGGCATCTTAACGGTTAAAAAGGTTTTAATGAATCCCTATAAAAATGTATCAGACACTATCATACAAAACCATTACTATTACACTTGAAAAAAATGGGTGGGTAAGTCAATACACCTACCTGTTACAAATCTTCATAATTTCTTTTTTTAACATGGCGAAAGTAAAACATCCTACGATGTGCCGATTACAACAAGATCTGCCAGTTAGTCTGCTGAATAAAAACCGGTCATACGTTTCGTAAAAAAAATGTTTGAAAATCAATTTTATTAAATGTTCGAATTTATTGCATGCTAGTTTAGTTCAACGAACAAAGTTCTACCAACGAGGTTTTTTTTCTATTTTTATTATACAGTTTTGATTTTAGAACTATTTTATCGCCGCTTCAGTTTCATGTGTGAAATGCAGAAATTCTGTTCCAAATATTTTTTGCGTTCGTAAATTGAAAAGTACTTCTACATGCATTTTTTTATTTATTTTGTGCCAGTTCAAAGCGGTCAGCATTACCATCACCATCGAATAAAGACAAATGAATTGAATTTGTCGTGATATAGACAAATTTAATTTTCAAAAACATGGTACCATTTCTACACCTATAATAATTAATTTATATATTAAACTCGTTGAAGAATTTTCCATAAACTAAAAGCATGAAGCCCGATAATTTTAATTCTTAGTTCACAACATTCTTTTGTGCAAATACCTTGAAACCACGTCTAAGCAGAATGTAGGTATGCTATGATAGCGGTTAGGAATCTAACTGTTGTTGAATTATAATTATGGTAGAGCATTCCTTTTTAGTTTATCAGTGTAAAAAATGGCGTACCAAGGACTTTGACTGGACTATCATGATAACTTAAACGTTAATATTTTAGCCAGCGAAAAGCAGCAGGTAAGTATTTTTTATATATATATATAGTCAACCACCAACCGCATCCTTACAATATGCTTATAATAAAATGTCCTTATCTATAATCTTCAGTTATATCTTTAGATCAAAAGGTTTAGTTTTAGTCAATTCATAATGCACTGACAACCCATTCTCAAGATAAGTTGTATTTGACATGCCTTCTCTGAAAAGTAAAACCAGTATTTCAAGTGACAGGACACTAACAAAAGATGTAAGACAAAAGACAATTGACGAACGATATTCGACATTCCATTTTTTCCCTAATACTTGAAACTTTTCACATTCAAAAGGTCATATAGATTAGGTGTTAAGATGTTCACCGCCACAACTGACACCATACCCTGTTCAGCATTGAAATGAAGTTATCGAAGGTTCGTGGGTGTTAGTCACGAACGATCGTATCTTGACCACACAGGTCCTAAGAACCTCGGCCCTTGGGTCCGGAGATGCGAAACCATTGTTTTGAGACCTATAGTATGGACACTAAACCGGTATATTCAAAAAAAAAATTAAACAATAATAATAGGACGAATTTATTATTACCACGAAAAATTATAAACTTAAAATGAACTGTGTCATTTAACAACTTTTTTTAAGCTTCTGTTAAAGCCCTGAATGGACAGTCTGCATAGTTTATTGTTAAAAATGTTAAACACAAAAAAAAAATTTTTGACGATTTTTTTCTTTCAAGAATTTACATAACGGGTTTTAAAAAAGTCACCTAACATTCTTAAACCAATATTTAGTTACAAAATTAATTATGGTGAAAATAACTCACTAAACATTACCTTAAAAAGACAGCGACAGCTCAACATTTCGCGAAGAAATGTTTATAACAGTACAATGTACATACTTGTTCACAAGTGACTTAAAAACTATAGATGCAACTCATAGTCTCCACGTAGTGAGTTATACTTGATCATAAGTTTCAGAATCATCGAGCGATACGCCCGGAGCGTAAATAAAGGAAAAACGTTAGTGGGAGTCGCGCTACTAGGGATGCGAAAAATATATCGATATTTTTCCCCACTCAGGCAACCCTATTTGCGATACGTTTTCAATTGTTTTCCAAACCCATTGATAAATCTAATAATATGGGCCAATATTTACTAAAATAAGAATTAAAATATCATAATATACATAATACGCATCACCTTGAAAAGGTTACAAACCTACCACGTACTCATTACTTAAATCGATGTTTGGTTCCGAGATCATTTCAGGTATCGATACCTTTGACTCGATACAATTTCTCGCGCAACATGCGAAAAAGATTGATGTGCCGAGTGCGTGCGTTATGGAAATAAATCTGAAGCGCTTGTGAATGGTCGAGCCTGTCTCTTCACATTTGTAAATATCGTTCACTATAAAGTTGCTTACACACACCATACATTAGTCGAGCAACAATTGATAATTAAGAATAGAATAAGAATAAGAATAAGAATAATTTTATTAATCCACTTGTTACAAATTTCACATTATGCCTTATACCTAATTACTTATAACTAAGGTACAGTGTTGTAACATTGTAAGGTTGGTCATTAGCAATGCAGTGGTCCCCAAACTAGGCTACGCCTGTATCTTGGGGGCCTGAGTTGCGGTAATATGCAAATTACAAAATATCCTCTTGGTTTTGAGTGGATACATTTGGTGTTTTTAGTAATTAAGGAAAAAAAAAAAAACAATAAAATAAAACTTACAGCTAATTCTTAATAGTAAACAATAGTAATTAAGACTTTTGTGTGCATGTTATTGTCTGTGGTGTGCGTGTGCGTAAGTGCTTGTATGCATGTGTGTATGTGTGTGTGTGTTTGTGTGTGTGTGTGTACCTACACGTGGCTGCTAATTGAGTTAGAGTTACCTTTCAGCTAAGAAAGTCCTCAATCTCATTGTATGATAACGTGAGCAATAGTTTCTGGGTAACTTTTTTACACGACTGCAAGCTTAGGTCTTTTATTTCACATTGTTTGCTGATTTTGTTGTAGATATGGATGTGAGAGTAGAAGGGACAGCGTCTAGCCAATAGGCTGGTAACATAGGGAGGAGGGACATACAGTACACGTTTTGTGAGTAGGGTTTGGTAATCAGGTCTATTGCGTATTGCTTTGTGTGCACGTAGTGTGGCGCTGAGTATGTATAGGCTTCGTACACGAAGTACTGGAAAGTCATGATACAGTATGTCTGTTGGGTATCTGTATGGTTTTTTGAGGATGACTTTGATTACAGCTCTTTGCGCTCTTTCTATAATAATAAACGAGCTTTTCCCTGCTCCACCCCAAATGGATATTGCGTATTGTATGACTGATTGGCAAAGACTCAGGTATACGGTTCGTAGTATTGCGATAGGACTGCAGTCCCGAATTCTCTTTACAAGGTATATAAGTTTTCTAATGCGACCCGAAAGCATGTTAATATGTGCTTTAAAAGATAAATTTTCATCTATGGTGATGCCCAGGTATCTAAGTGTGGAGTTTCGGTCTAATAATGAACAGTTGCAATCTGGAGACGGAGAATTGTTACAGGTGTGGAATTTGAGTTTTAAGTTTTGTGGAGGACCGGCAGCTGATGTCTTCGAGAAGGCTACATATTTAGTCTTTTTTACATTAAGAGTGAGAAGGTTTCTGTCTAGAATATCAGCTACAGTAGTGAGGCTTTTCTCGGCAAGTTGATACACTTTGTCCCAAGTTTTGTCGTGGAATACTATAGCTGTATCATCTGCATATGAAATAATTTCAGCGTTAGGTATCGGGGTATTAAGTACGTCATTCATATAGAAGGCGAATAGAGTCGGGCCAAGAGTACTTCCCTGAGGTACGCCAAAACTGATTGGCAATAAGTCACTGCTTTCATCTCCCACCTTGACAAGTTGCTGACGATTTGATAGATAACTAGTGAACCAGTTCAAAGCAGTGCCGCGTATTCCTATACCCGCTAGTTTAGAAAGAAGAAGGTTTATAGATATGGTATCAAAAGCCTTAGCTAGGTCAAGGAAAACTCCTATGACATGCTCTCCTTTTTCAATGTAATTGGCTATTGAATTGGTCAGTAAAGTTGTAGCGTCTTCTGTGGATTTACCTCTTCTGAAGCCAAACTGCTTGTTTGATATTAAATTATGTTTTTCTAAAAAGTTAACTAAGCGGCTGTTGACCACTTTCTCTAATAGTTTGGATAGAATGGATAAGAGGGCTATTGGACGATAGTTTTCAGGTAATTCTTTAGAACCGCTTTTGTGTATTGGCCTGACACAGGCTATTTTCCAGCGATCTGGAAAAATACCGTTTTCTAGACTTAAGTTAAAAATATGTACGAGTGGTCTTAATAATATATTTTTCAGTTTAATTATCAGTCGCACACTGATCCCATCTAGACCAGGAGTGCTGTCTTTTTTAAGCTGGTGTATAAAATTATCTATCTCTGTTTCGTCAGTTGGCTGAAAGAAGAAGGAGTGCAAGGGAGTTTCCGCAGGCGTGTAATTATTGGCTAGTGATGTTTGAGTCTTAGAAAGTCGTGCTAGTATTATGTCTGATAGATTTTTGCCCAGTGATGTAAAGTATTCATTACATTTATTTAGTGAATTAACCGGGTCCTGTTTATTTATAAGTAACAGTGATGAGTCATCTTTTCGGACATTATGGAAGTATAGAGATTTTAAAGTATTCCAAAGTTTTTTTGGATCTTTACTGTTTTCATTTATTTGTTCTGAGTTATATTTTGTTCTGAGATTGTATAAAAGATCGTTACAGTAATTTCTGTANTTATGGAAGTATAGAGATTTTAAAGTATTCCAAAGTTTTTTTGGATCTTTACTGTTTTCATTTATTTGTTCTGAGTTATATTTTGTTCTGAGGTTGTATAAAAGGTCGTTACAGTAATTTCTGTACCTTTTATAAATAAGCTGTTTCATTTCGTCATTAGGATGGGTTCGTGAGTCTAGATGGAGTCTGTCGCGATGTTGTACACACCTTAAAAGACCTGGAGTCATCCATGGTTTAATAGTGAATTTACTTCGGCTGATCTTAATTTTACGTGTGTTTTTTGCGATTGAGTCTGAGAGTGTGTCTAATAGTAAGTTTACAGCAGTGTTTGTACAATTTGAATTGAAAATGTCTGTCCAGTCGATATTTTTCAGATCTGCCGCTACAGCGTCATCATCAGTTTTCAGTCTCCATCGGCATTTGGAGTATCCTTTGTGACTAGGTTCTTGTGCTATGGAAGCCATGACAATGTCGTGATCTGATATTGAGCATTTGCCTATGATACCTATTGATTCGTATCTAGACTTTATGAAAATGTGGTCAAGACATGTGTGCTCTCGAGTGGGCTCTGTGATCGCTGGTAGAAGACCATGTGTAGCCAATAGACTTAGATACTCATTATGCTTGTGGTTGGTCGTGTTGCAGATGTCGATGTTCAGATCACCGGCTACTATTATTGTTGGAATACTTTTAATTTCGTTAAGAGTTGTGTCCAAGGATGTTATGAAGTTGTCTGAATTGGTGTGTGACGGTGAACGGTAAATTCCTAAGAGAGCAATTTTTTTGTCGACAGTTATGAGAATGTTGTCCGCGTCTGCGACTTTTGATTCTAGTACAGTGATGTTGAGTATAGATTTGGTGTATATGTCACCGGAAAATAACAAGAACCGTAAGTTTATAAATTTACTAGGAAATTTATAAATTTTCGTAAGATTCTAAACGAGAGATGAATTGTATTATTTTACGTCCAAATTTTCGTAAATTTATCAATTTCCGCCGTCACACGGTAAATTTATAAACTAACGGATATCTACTCGTAAGATTCTAAATGGTTTGACCAATCACAGAAGCTCTTTTAAATATACGAATCTTGGAAATACGTAAAATAACACACTGCGCTCTGATTGGTCAATGTTCATAGTGGCGAATAATGGCGGCCGCGACGAGGGAGAAGTGACACGTGATAGTCAACCAATCAGATCGCGCGTGGCGTTTGGTTACTGCTTACGTATTATTTTACGAGTCAGTTCAGTAAGTTTATCAATTTACGAAAATGTGGCCGTAAAATAATACAATTTATCTCCCGTTTAGAATCTTACGAAAGTTTATCAATTTCCTAGTAAATTTATAAACTTACGGTTCTTGTTATTTTCCGGTGACATATATAACAATACCACCATTTTTGTTAAATTGCTTGTCAGTCCGAAATACTGTGTATCCTGGTATTGGTTCTAGAATTGTTCCTTCGTTTAACCAGCATTCAGTTAGGATAATGACGTCAAAATCACTGTCAAGTCGTTTGATAGCCATGTAAAAGTTATCAAAGTTACGTTGATAGCTCCTGATGTTAACGTTGAACACATTAAAATTTTTTTGAGCGTTTGGTATCAGTTTCCTACAGTCTTCTAAGTTTTTACATGTGTGACACTTTATAATTACGTTTTTATCGACATCTTTCAATAAATCAAGTGAAGCCATGAGTAAAATTTAAAAATACTTTAATAATATTTTTTTCTTTTATAATGTAAAATGTCACAGTATAATAGGACTCAGTGATAAGATGTAGGAAACATTGGGTGCTCGGGGTGTTCAATAATAATAACAGAAGCTTGTGATTTTCATTTGTATAAATAGGCGGAGTTTTCGTTGGCTGTTGTGTTTGTGTGTTAAATGTAGTATATGCGTATATATAGAAACATGTGTATTGTAGTATAGTTATTGTAGATTGTGCTTGGGTAAGTGTATTTGTTTGAGTGAGTGTTGTGAGTATTATTAAAAATAAGTAACTGTTATTAAAATAGCTTTTTAAAAGTACACAGAGATAACACCCGTAAGTTTTGAAATTATAAAAAAGAGGTATTATAAAAAGTAGGTAAAAGTTATTTATGAAGTATTTTGAACATACATAGCAGTGTGTTATTATCACATTCTGCAAAATTAATGATTTTGGTGTAGGAACTTGGTACCAGAAGTCAATACAATATTTAAAACACAATAAATTACATTGTATTATTTTGAAATAAAATAGTATTAATTGAGGAAAGTAGTTCCTGCTTAAAGTACAACTAGCTACTCGTAGCAGCCCGATAAAATTTGAGCAAATAATATGACTGAAATAATGTTCGAGAGAATTAAAGTAAAAATGTAAAATAATAATAAAAGGTTTGTACTGTTTAACGTCCGCGTGTAGCGCCTCGCTGTAGTTACTGTGCTGGAACAGCGTCAGTCGAGGCAGGCTGAGCGCGTACAATGCGGCGCTCCAGGTCTTCCATATTTTGGATGTGAATAGCCGGGTTACCTTCTTGCTTACGTATGAGGATGGCGCCATCTCTGACCCAGCAGTATTTGTAACCATATTCTTTTGTTGCATTTCTAGCAGCACGAGAATAACTGCCGATTCGCAAGGCGTGAGGCGCTCATTTACGTAAAATATTTCTCTTTGGGCCAGCTACCTCTATGTCTGTGGAGGTGAGTGACCTCCTGGTTTTCGCGCGCTTTTAAGGATTCATCGCGCTTGTATCGGCGTACGAAAGCGCACAGCCAGGTTCGGGTTGGGGTGTCAGCTGTGCGGCTGTCTTCTGGCGGCGAGGTCCCACGCGAGTCACGAATCGGACGTCTGTTCCTCTATTGTTACAACCGATTTTGAGGCCATCACCTTGTACGATGTGCAGTGGGTTTTTCGTTTTTGAGCTCATCGACGCCCTTAATCTCCAGTTCGTTTTTCAGAGAGAATTGAGCTTGGGTGTTCAGCTGTTCCCTGAGGTGAACTATGGTGTTATTCAGTGTGATGATCTCTTCCTCGCGTTTTTTCTAATGTTTTTGATTCGAGTATCGTACTCCTCAAGGCGCGAATAGCATTGCGTTAGATGTTCATTCAGGTAATTAATGTGGGTCTTTAGTCTCCGACATCACCTCGAAGTAGTTTTATTTCAGAGCTAAGTGACCGCAGTATCTCCGAGTCGGAGCTGCTGTTGTTAGGGCAGACTTTGTGTCGAAGTGGTGTTATGGTCTGGTTTGCTTGAGGAGGTTGCGTTATTAATCGGCACGTCGGTGGGTGTTCTCGCAGGAGTGGTCATATTTTTTGTTGCCGTAAGCTGACAAGTTGGACAGGTCACTTCATTTTTGTTTCAACTAGCCAATTTCGTTTGGTTGCCGGCATTAGCACAAGCAACGTGAAAACAGAAGCTCACATTTCGAGGCATTTTTACGTTTGATGATCTTAGTGGTTTCTGGCACGAGGCGCAGTTATTTGCCATGTTTGGGTTATATTTCGCTCTTAGGAATCAAAAAATGTAAACAAACAGAGTTTGGCGCGTGAATTCCTAGAATTCGACGCGCAAGGTGTCCCTTGGATGCCGTGTCGAGTACTTCCCGCTAAGTGCGAAAGAGAATTAGCTTGAAACTGTCTCCTATTGAACTAATTGCAATAACTACTTACAAACACATAAAAGTGAAAACAAATGACTGTACCCTAAAGCCGTCTCGTATTTGTCTACTAAGTTTACTCTCAAATACAACCTTTGATATAAGTGCTCGGTTATAAATCCAAGCGAAAACCCCCAAAAGCGACTAGCTTTAAATCAACGATAGACCCAAAATACAAATTTCAATATGAAATAATGGGTTGCATTTCGGTATACTTTTATTGTATTATAAGACCGAGACTTTCTTCTAAAATGAATAAAATAATCTCGATCTGTAAAATAAATACGGCAACGGGCAAACGGAGATTACGCTGTAGAAAATCTAACAATGATATAACAAAAATAAAAATACAAGAAAACTCCCAGCTTTTTCTTCCCTTAATAATATTATTCGCAGAAAAGACTTTGTAATAAAAGACGTTGGTATATTGTTAGCTAATCCTATTAGCGTTTATAGTAGGTATAGGGTGGTCCTTATTTTTCAACGTCGGAAAATTATCACGGGGCACCATCTAATATGTTCTCTATGCTATATAATATGAATTACAAGAATCTATTTTATTTTTTAAAATACTGGTTTAGGGGTCGCGACATACAATTTCAAAGTTATAAAATATCGTATACATGGGAAATAAATGAAGAAAATATTTAAAAGAGTTCCTTCTTATAAATACAAAATGTTTATGATTTTTATTTATTTATATGACTCATATTAGAGGAATAGCCCCGCCAAATTGACGCCCCTTACACGCCTTGCCTTACATAATCGAAGTTCTCGCCCGCGAACTCACTCATATTTTAAGCTCGCGAGAAGCGCACTTGTCGATTTGCTTTCGTCCGTTATTGTTTTACTTGTTTCATCAAAAAGTTGGTAGAAAGGGTTTTGTTTCCACGAGAAACAAACAAACATTTGGCGTTAAGTAGGTCAATGTCGCCTAATTCGATTGCAACAAAGTTGCCAATCAATACAAAAACGTTTGCAATTGTTTTTTTTTTTCTACAAAG
>NWSH02000323.1:5694161-5760178 GCA_002382865.2 Heliothis virescens
AACACGCAAATCAATTAAAAGTTACTTCACAAGTGTTGATTTTTTAGAATCAGAATATTTTTTCCTAAATTTTTTAACATTCAAGAGAAGATATTGTTTTTGCTCCTCATTTATGGTGATCACCTTATTATATTGTTCCATTAAAGCGACACCACGTTCTGCGACATCATTCACTACCCTCATTGACCGTACTATGTCTCTTCCAGCTTGATAACTATCATCTGCTGGCCAGTCAGCAACATCTTTATTTAGAAATTGAGATATATATTCCCAGTATCTCAAAGAAATGAAGGGAATTACTGGAAACGAACTCTTCGATATTCTTTCTTGCAATATCTTTGGTATCCAGGCTTATTCGCTTCGGAAAAAAATCTAGACCTTCGTTTTCTAAGGCCTGCGCCATTTTTTGTTTGGTATTCAAGCTTCTGTTACTTCTTCAGCGCCCAGGAAAGACTTACAACCATTAACAGACCTCAATGAAAATACAAACACTAGCCCAAGTTTCTCTTAAGAAAATTCTGGTCCATTTGTGGTACTTAACAGAAGAGCTCGTACCACTTAGTTTGCATTTTTTGATGACGACATTGATACCAAAAAAAATGGCGCAGGCCTTAGAAAACGTAGGTCCAGATTTTTTTCCGAAGCGAATAAGCCTGGATACCAAAAATATTGCAAGAAAGAATATCGAAGAGTTNTATCATCTGCTGGCCAGTCAGCAACATCTTTATTTAGAAATTGAGATATATATTCCCAGTATCTCAAAGAAATGAAGGGAATTACTGGAAACGAACTCTTCGATATTCTTTCTTGCAATATCTTTGGTATCCAGGCTTATTCGCTTCGGAAAAAAATCTAGACCTTCGTTTTCTAAGGCCTGCGCCATTTTTTGTTTGGTATTCAAGCTTCTGTTACTTCTTCAGCGCCCAGGAAAGACTTACAACCATTAAAAGACCTCAATGAAAATACAAACACTAGCCAAAGTTGCTCTTAAGAAAATTCTGGTCCATTTGTGGTACTTAACAGAAGAGCTCGTACCACTTAGTTTGCATTTTTTGATGACGACATTGATACCAAAAAAAAAATGGCGCGGGCCTTAGAAACCGAAGGTCCAGATTTTTTTCCGACGCGAATAAGCCTGGATACCAAAAAGATTGCAAGAAAGAATATAGAAGAGTTGGTGTCCAGTAATTCCCTTCGTTTCTTTGAGATACTGGGAATATCATCTCAATTTCTAAATAAAGATGTTGCTGACTGGCCAGCAGATGATAGTTATCAAGCTGGAAGAGACATAGTACGGTCAATGAGGGTAGTGAATGATGTCGCAGAACGTGGTGTCGCTTTAATGGAACAATATAATAANATGAGGGTAGTGAATGATGTACCAGAACGTGGTGTCGCTTTAATGGAAGAATATAATAAGTTGATCACCATAAACGAGGAGCAAAACCAATATCCACTCTTGAATGTTAAAGAATTTAGGAAAAAATATCCTGATTATAAAAAATCAACACTTGTGAAGTAACTTTTAATTGATTTACGTGTTTTATCTTTTAATTTGTCTATTCAAAAAGCTTAATATTTAATTTCTCACTGTTTCCACTGTATTACAAATAAATTATAAAAAAAACACTTTATTTTTATTTTCTTCATTTTAAAAGTCCCGTCGCAACCCCTAAATATTAATTAAAAATTCTGAAAAAAATATGGTATTTATTTTAAAGTCTATATATCACTTTGAGAGGGTGCCCGATTAACATTTCAAAAAAATTTTTTTTTTTAACAAATAAGGACCACCCTAGTAGGTATTCTAGAATAATTTGTTCTCATTTGGATTTAGCATTTAAAAGTCCATTATTGTGATCACCAGTTAGAGCCTTGACTAACATTTTATTGGGCTTTCATAATATAAACTGGATTGTGCACTTGTGCAGAATTTGATAGTAGGTATACATAATGCTGTTATAGTTAAAAACAGAACGACCCTGTTCTACAAACCTTATTAAGCGCTTGCATTTCCCTACCTATAGCAATAAAGTTCCCTCTGGCAATCAAATCATTCAGAACTCTGGGGCCGCCGTTCAATTTTCCTAGTTCATTGAATACATCAAATAAAATTATTTTTGCTTGCAAAGCTATATCTAGCACTCAGATAAACCCAAGTGCAATATTATCAGTCAAATTGACTAAATGCAAGTAATTCATAGTAACACGGTGCAGTGCCGTCACCGTAACGGCTATCGTACCATCAGCCAGTTCCGTGAATTGTAGCCTTGTTAGCTTGTAAATTAGTTAACTTAAGCAAATTACTGTATATATTTGTTTACAGTGTATTCGCTTCGCTAAATAAAACAAGATCTGCGTGAATCAGCTCATCTATTCGGTAAACCTAAACCGCAAAACACGTCAATTGCACCCCTTTACAAGCTTTCATTTAATTTGCTCGTGTCTACCGGGTTCATAAATTGACTATTCAGTTTTGGACCGCGTCCTGGTATTTGAGCTGAATTTTTTTTTAACTTTGATTTCAATGGAACAATAATGAACTTTAGAGCTGATGAGCTGATCACCCTATAGCATACCAATGCAGAAAACACAATAACCTATCTTTTAGCGCTTTGGATACGGGTAATTGGGTATCTGGTGCTCTAATTACGAGACAAATTGTATTCCATATCATATGCGATATGTTTGTGTTATATTTATGTGGTACTGTTTGCATTACATTCTAACCTACTAATAATAGAAATGCGCATGTTTGTATGTATGTATATTACTCTTTCACGCACAAAGTATTAGAATAACATTATGTAAGCTACTTTTGTCGACTTTTTAGACGAATGGTTATATATCGATTGGACTGACAAATAATACTATAATAAGTATTATGGCGCTGAAAATAATATCGAAAATCATATCAATAGAGTCCAGTTCCGAGGATTTCATGTACATACAACAGTATGTAATGTAATGTAAGCTTCGAATTTGTAATATAAATCAACATTTTCCATATGAAACCTATCTGATATGAGATGCTCTTTTAAATCCGTCGTAGTTGAATTGAAATTGCAAATTCAGATTAACTTGGACATGCAGAATTAAAATCGCAGATGCAACCAATAATGTCACCTGTGGTTGCTCGGATGGATCAAATTAAACGCATTTGGCACTGTGGTCGTCTCCGTAGACTCGCGAGTGACATTAGACTAAATTCAACTTCGCTCATCTTGTACGTAGTGTGTTCACTAATCCTATAACATTAATCACACTAGGCACAATGATAGTATAAAGGTGAAAGTTTGTGAGTGTGTATGTGCGTTTGCGTACATGTTTTTCACTTCGTCGAATTTTTTGATGCTATATCGTAATTTTTATTATTAGATATAAGTTTGTATATATGTACAGTAAAGCCATATTTTGAACTTGAAAATAAAAATATAATTAGTTAAAAAAAATAATAATAATACAAATAAGCTACTTTTTACACATATACGGGTGAAGTTTTCTCGGGACGCGGGTGAAATCGCGGGCGAAAGCTAGTTATCAATATTGGGTTTTTGTATATAAATGGAGGTACGTCTCGATTTTGATTGTTTTCGCTAAATAAATAACAGCGAACCTGTGTTGTTAATTAAATACATATTTGCACCGGTTGGAAACTGATATTTTTTATTATGTTTTTGCGAATAATAAAAGGATGTTTTATTTTGAATTTTTATGAAAGGTTTAGGATATGAATTGAATAGGATTAGGTACAATATTGCAAAAACAATAGTTCATTTTCATTTTCCAAAACAAGTTTTAATTAAAAGTACTAAAAAATAAATGCTGCCTATTCATTTTAACATAGCTGTTCCTCTAGTACCAATTTGATTCCGATAAAAACCACCATGCAATTTAAAACTCTATGCAAGTGGTATAAAGTCTATAATATATTAACAAGTCGTGGTGGCCTAGTGAGTAAAGCACCAACTTCTCAAGTATTAGTGGGTTCGATCCCAGGTCAGTACCAATGCAACATTTCTAAGTCTCTATGTACTTTATAAGTATATCTTAGACACTAATGGCTGATAAGAGGTGAAGGTAAACATCTTGAGGAAACCTGGACTATAAAGTCTGAAAACACCAACCCGCATTGAGCAAGCGTGGTGATTGACGCTCAATCCTTCTCGGTGTGAGAGGAGGAGGCCTGTGCCCAGCAGTGGGACGATAAAAGGCTATAAAAAATAGCGGATTTTTTATTAGTAATATGAAGTATGAAACTCACACTGGAAAAACATTTGAATATTTATTTCGCAGGTGGAAAAGAAAACCACCTACGAAATGCTCAAACAGTTATTGCTGAATAATAATGAACCATAAATACGAGGTACAGACGTCAGCAGGCCAACCTAGTCGATCTGTCAATCGATCGAATTTACCAATCGAAAATTAACCTTCCACGATTGTGATAAGTTTGAAAATGCATTGTTGATATGAAAAACATAAATAGAAGCTAGACTATCCCCGAGTAACATAGGCTACATTTTGTCCAGGTGCGGGAAGGAGTTCCCCCGGGACGCAGGTAAAACCGCAGGAAAACAGCTGGTTAGAAATAAATATGTGAAAGTAAAAATAAATATTATCATAATTCTGGTTCTCGATTAATATTATCTCTCAGTGTCACAATTCCAAATTATTTCTCGGCGGAATCGAAATTTTTTTTCATCAAACCTACACGTATGGCGTGTGTCTATAGATAGATTTAAAATGGTACTAGGTCCCTGAAACCATTTTTCCCGAAAGTCAATAATTTCAGAGTAAGACACTTCCAAAGTGCTAAATGTAATTTTTAAACTACCAAAGTGAAAAATCTAAAAAAATGTATGTACTATAAGAAAAAATGGGACCCTATTACTAAGTCCATTCTTCTTATACGCCTACACCTATTATTGACATTGCTCATAACCAATATATCAATGCAACTACAATCTTCTCTCGAACAAACCAAGCCAAACATAATCTATTTTAAATTAAAAACAAATACTGAATAAAAAATTACAATGTATTCCACAAAAATATTGCCATGAATACATAAAAAAACCAGCCAAGTGTGAGTTGGACTCGCGCACGAATGCTTCCCTACCATTATCTATGAAAAATGAACGTATCTATTACCTACAACTAGCCAAAATATAAACATTTTTCGGCAGCAAAAAATTACTTTGTTTTTCATACAAATACATGAATAAACGGAACCCTAAAAGTCATTATCTTTACGTTCGGCAAAAAAGATTTAATCTTTCATCTTTGACCTAATTCTGAACTCGATACCCTAAAACCATAGTAGCAAATCGAAAAAAAATAGGAAAAATAGAATTATTAAATCGAGTACCGTTTATTTTACCATACGTCATAAGATGTCATCTAACAACTACGTACCTATTGAAAAGCTGTCTCAGAAGCCCACTCGACGCCTAGTTTCCACAACCGCCAAGAACCAGACATAATCGATTGGTTCGATTTACGTATTTTTAATTTTTCATAGAGTATCTATTTATAGCTTCATTATTCTAATAATCCGTTTCCAGAACTGTTTATCTAGCTATTTGTTTTCCCTTAACAAGTTCATAGAATTCCCTAAGAAAGATTAACATGGATTAAGAAGAGTAAAAATAACATAAACAACATGGAAAAATAAAAATGCAAGTAGGTAGGTACCTATCGTAAAAACAAAATCTGTAGTTCTCATGTAACAAAAAGCACTCCAATTTTTTTATCGCTTATCGCGTAACAATTTTCATTTGTATTGTGCATGTTTACGGTGAAACAAAAGCTTACGATACAGAATTACTTGTCCACCTCTAGAACTCACAAAATACTTGTACAAAAAGAATATGGGACCACAATACAATACCCCCCGTTTCGGTCGCCGAGTTAGCCTAACAAGCATCACATTAAATATTTGGTATCCGAAACCCTTTATCGGTGCTCGGCCGGTCCTCGGTAGGCTAGAAACGAGCCGATTCTTCACGCCATCAATAACAATGGAGCGCGGCAAGCTTTATTTGTGAATAATATGCTACGCCAAACGAATATGACACGGCAATTCGCTCGACGATAAAATCAATAGAAAAAGAAATGCGAAAAATGCCTCGAACGCAAAGCAGCTATCGCGAGCAGCAATTTTTTTCAGCTTACATTTGGCTCATTCAATTTAGTATTTACTTACTCCTCTGGATCTTGGTCACCGTTGGGATTCCAATTTTCCAAATCCAACAAACTCGGTTCCCAAAGTTCTATCGGCTCCGAAACAATTCCTGTAAAGTTAGGACTTTTTGAAGTTTCGGGTGTCCAAATATCTGATATCTCAATTTCACGATAGTCAGTCATTATGACAAGTAATGATCTTTCACAAAAAAAAGTTAATTATCAAACATGCTGCGAAAGTGCAGAGAGCGCTCCGTGCAGAGAACCGCACTGCTGGAGCGTCGGGACAAGACTGGTGTCTATCATTCACCGCCAAACTTACACAGGTACCTACTATTAAATACGAATATTGAATATTATTATTTATGATACATTTTTATTCATTTCTGCATTGAATATTGTAAAAATATTTCATCGGTTTGTACGTGTATACGTGGGGAGCTTTGTCATCAAGAATCTTAATCTTAAAATGGAGCTCTACCATCAAAGTCGCTGATATTTCCAGGAATTTATTTTTATATTTTTATTAAAAGTTTCAGAAAAGGATGCAAAAAACGGAGATATTTTTATTTTATCTATTAAATTGATAAAAAATATCAGTTTATTGGGTCGAGTATGTATTACTTATCGGATGTTTTATAAGCTGGGATGGATCAAAAAAGTATTTTCACTGGATATTTACTTATTTTCAGGTGCGGTATATTATTTCTTTGTTGTAACGAAAGTGAGTTCAGTTGGCTATTATGTTATGACATGGATACGTGATAGTTAGCGTGGGTGGTTTCATACCGCATCTACTTCAGTCTTAAATAAATAAGTGCATTCGTAGGTAATTTT
Organism: Heliothis virescens; assembly: GCA_002382865.2. Taxonomy (NCBI): domain Eukaryota; kingdom Metazoa; phylum Arthropoda; class Insecta; order Lepidoptera; family Noctuidae; genus Heliothis; species Heliothis virescens. Next base: position 5,701,185 of record NWSH02000323.1, read on the forward strand.
TATTTCGAAAATAAATTTATGTCACGCGACTATTACAATAGTTCTATTACAACCTTTCTACCAGAGTAGCTGTTCTCAAAGGATCATCCAGCTTCACAAGACTTTCATAACAATACACAGGGGTATAGAAATATATCTCTATCAATTGCCACATTCCGGACTGCTTTGAGAAAGTATCTTAAAATCCACAAAGCGATTTCTGCCGGACCTGGGAAACAAACCGAAGTACTTTATGCACGGCAGTCGCAACCACTAGACTAACACTGCAAGTATAGCATACTTTACAATAATAGGAATGTATTGGGTTAATTTCACAAAGAAAATTAGCATTTGCGGATTGTTCATTAAAGTACATACTTATCTCCAACGCGTAGATTCAATTAATATCAATTTTGGGATTAGCTAGCTGACTGACAGCACTAACACCTCTTTAATTAGTCTCTAAACATGTGTAATGTCAGACTAATATTCAAAGGAATTCCAATAGAGTTAAACACAGTAACAGCACAGGGACTACAATCTGTCAATACACTAACTGCGGAATTCAATATTCTGTCTATCTCCGGATTTGCTTACTAAAGATAGGAATTTGACATTACTTGTATGGGGCTAATGTCAAAATTCTATCTCTAGTAAGTAAATCCAGAGATAGATAGGTTATTGGGAACAGCCGTAAATCGATTTTAAACGTTATCCAATGTTGATTGGGATTTTTTTAATTAAAAGCTTTTATTTAACTTGCAATGTATGTAAATATATATGTTTGTATGTTCGGGTGAAATCTTTGAACTCAATTTTGAAGTAGATATATTCAACCGTTTGTGCTGAAATTTCGTGGACGCGTTTAGTTTGGATGACAATATATGATAAGATATGTGACGTCATTCTAAATCCAATATGGCGGATCATACAAGATGTCGGAACAGTTATATTTAATCCTCTTATAGAATATGGGTATCAAATGAAAGGGCTCGTTGAGAGTAATTTGAAAAAGTATGTGACGTCATTCTGAATCCAATATGGCGGACCATGCAGGAGGGCGGAATAGTTACCTTTAGTCCACTTTTACAATATGGGTATTAAATGAAAGAGCTCGTTAATAGTAACTAGAAATAATGGCGATAACTAAAAAGTAAAAAAATAATTAAAAAGTAAAAAAAACTTTTAAAGAAAAAGCTTTTATTTAAAACCTCTAAAAAGAAGAAAATAAAATTTTGTCAATAATAAAAGCTTGTCGCGAGTTTTACATACCTATCAATATTCCTTTACCTATATCATAATAATTTGCGGTAAAACTCGCGACAAGCTTTTATTATTGACAAAATTTTATTTTCTTCTTTTTAGAGGTTTTAAATAAAAGCTTTTTCTTTAAAAGTTTTTTTTTTACTTTTAATTTTTAAGATTGCATTGGCTTGATATAAATATAATAACTTATCCCGAATATCTATACAATAAACTTTTACTATTTTCGTATAAGTAAAAGTTTCCTAGTACAATATACGTAAACTAAAGCTAAAAAAGAAAATATTCTGTAATGGAAATAAATGATGAAAAAGTACCATTGACATTGATTTGTTGGTAATTTTTTGGCGCATAAAATAACGAATGTAGTGTAACTTTGAGGGTGCGAACTAAGTATTTCCAGTAAAAAGATTTCGTGAGAAGAGTTTTAAACAATTTATATATACCTTCAGATATGTTTTAAACACATTTGCTTGTTGCTACATGAAACAGATTTGCATTGAATTTATCGGACACCTATTAATCTGCCTGAGTACATCTACCTGAGCACTGTAAGGAAAATTATTTTAAAAATATATAGTAAGAAGATGAAGATACTTTTGCAACAACAAATTCAAGTAGTACTACAAAGTACACTTAATGCATCATGATAGCTGAAACAATGAACAAAAGCCACTCAACTCTAGTTAAATTCAGCTTAAGACTTGAAACGGGAGCACTTAATTTGTTCTAGATATTATATTGTTATAGTTATACCGACTTCGGAAGCTTGTCTTACATTCCAGGCTTTAATTACGTGCTTGGTATTGATGTTGCAGTCAAAACTCTTAACCAGTCAAAAGTACTATTGACTAGCAAAATCAGTCAAAAATACTTTTGACCCTAAGCTTTAGTCAATAATGCTTTTGACCAAAATAACAGTCAAAAGTACTTTTCCCCAATAGAGTTGGTTAAAAATACTTTTGTCCAAGAGATTCCATCAAAAGCTGTTTTGACTGGTTGTATCAGTCAAAACTCTTAAAAAGTTAAGGTGGTCTTAAACTTTTATATTACTAGTTGGCAACATGCAAGCATAGTTCCAGTCAGTCCAGTGCGATGCGCGCTCGACTACGGACGTGTCTCCACTGTACACGGCACGAATTTATTTATTCGCGTTTTGCGCGGCCATAGCCGCTGCACGGTAATACTATGAGTTCGAAAAAACTTATAGTGAACGAGTTGTTGGCGTTTCTTGTCCATGCAATTGATTACATGGATGAGGTGAGCATACTACAAATATGCCGATCCAATTTCAAGGAGGAAGATGTCAGCAGCGCAAAGCTGTTACTGTTCCAGTCTCTTGGAAAACTGGATCAGATGCCGTCTCGCCGCAGAGATGGCACTGAGAAGAGTCTTCAAGACATTATTGATATGTTGAAGAAGACCGACCCAGACGACGTGCCTGACTTCGTGGCGAAAGAGCTGAGTAAACTGCCTCCCGTCACGTTCGATCACGTCGATGTAACAAGACTGCTGAAGGACATCACGACGTTAAAAGCCGAGATGACAAAGATGCAGTCCAGAATGGAGGCTTCAGATAATATCATTGCTGAACTGCGTGCAGAAATAACATCACTGCGCAACGTTGGTTCAGTTATTAGGTCACCAGAGGCCTCAAAGGTGAACACTCGTCGCGGAGCGCAGACTGCCTCCATAGGCAGTTTTGAGTCGGCGAACACAAGTGTGTCACCAGCTGCCGATATCGCTGACGAAGCTTTGCTCGCCGCCGTCGCACGCGCCTCTACACCGACCACTGTGACATCACGCGTAGGTACGACGACCCCTGTGCCTGCTTACGCCGATATAGTCGCTAAGAAAACACCTGCAGCGCAGACAAAGCGACCAATTGTTAAAGGGGTTAAACAGAAACAGAAGAGCTGCCTGTTCACCCAGAAGGATAACCGGGTGCAACCGAAGGGACAGGCCGACAAGGATGGCTTCATCGTGGTACAGAAGAAGAAAAAGAAGCCGAGCCAAAACAAGTGCGGCACTGCACCGACCGGACCGAAGTACTTGCTGCGTCCCGCTGTACCAGTGACGCCGCTGTACGTGTCCAGGCTGCATTACTCTACTAAGGCTGAAGAGATTGTAGAGTACATACAGATCAAAACGAAGTTGACTTTGAGGGTTCAGAAGTTGGAATCACGTCACAATGCGGATTTTAATGCCTTTGTGGTGAGAGTGCCAACTGAGCATCTCTCAAAGTACATGGATCCGGAATTTTGGCCGAAAGGTGTTGTTTTCCGGCGATTCCGTGGCCGGATACCCGATACCGCGCGATACACGACGCCGACGCTGCACAATAGTAGTAATCGTGTATAATTATAAGTATAATTTGTATGTATTAGTATATTTATATTTTTAAGCTGTATTTTGTTTATTGTATTATATATGGGCCTCAGTTGCCTGAATTAAATAAATAAATAAATAAATAAAAATAGTTTCTGTCACGGCTCCGGCGGTTCCACGCGAGTTTATCGTCGCAGATAGGTTTAACACTCACCACCTGCTCCTCAACTCGCGGCCCGCCTCGCCCCTCCGCGTCTACGCGACCTTGAATTACGCTCTAGAGGTAGGGCAGACAAGACTACGTGGAGTCGGATTTACAGCGATTCGTTTCTGCCATTAAAACCTGACTTTTAACGATGTTTTAGGACATTTATTTTATAGCAATAAATAAACATTCGGAATAATACACATTATTCAACAAAAATTATATAATCAGTTTATTCACTCTAACGAGTTAATAGCACTTTTGACTGATGCTTTATTTCAGTTAAAACTACTTTTGACGAAGAGCGTCAGTCAAAATAACTTTTAACTGCAAAATTGCAGTCAAAAGTACTAATGACCAATAATTTTCAGTCAAAATCAGTTTTAACCAACCTATTTAGTCAAAAGNATTCAACAAAAATTATATAATCAGTTTATTCACTCTAACGAGTTAATAGCACTTTTGACTGATGCTTTATTTCAGTTAAAACTACTTTTGACGAAGAGCGTCAGTCAAAATAACTTTTAACTGCAAAATTGCAGTCAAAAGTACTAATGACCAATAATTTTCAGTCAAAATCAGTTTTAACCAACCTATTTAGTCCAAAGAACTTTTAACTGATTTTGCTAGTCAATAGTACTTTTGACTGGTTAAGAGTTTTGACTGTAGCATTGGCATGTAACTACGCATAATATAGATTGACAGTACGTAATGATAGCGCTTCATGCTAACCGATTATCCGATTTGTGATTACCGTAAATTGGCGAGCCTGATGATTAAGTTAGACGTGATGAAGTAAAAGCGCTTTCACACTAGCTGGTTTTTTCGCTCGGTTTCACTGCGCAGCAACACTCAGTTGTGACCGGAAAAGAATAGGCAACCTAACATTTTGCACATTCTATTTCATACTTTCGTTTGGTATAGAATTTGTCTAATAACCAAACCGGTGAAATATTTAAATACATTTTATTTTTTCAATAATTAATTATTTTTATTCTGGACTGTTTTTTTTAAGCAACCCATACGCAATACACTTATTGAGATATATATAAAATACCTTTGATTAAATAAACATCTCGGCGATGGTCGTTCTTCAATGTATTTTATAGTAAGTATTATAAAAACCGCCCAAGTGCAAGTGGGACTCGCACACGTATAGTTCCGTATAGGTGCTCCCTAAAATATTTATTCCCTTCTAGTTTTCAGTACCTTCTTTTAGTTATAGCGGCATCAGTGGTACATCATCTCTGAAAATGTGAACTGTCTTACTATCACGGCTCATGAGATACAGACTGGACAGACGAACAGACAGCAAAGCCTTAGTAGGAATTAAAGTCCCGTTTAACCTTTTTTTGGTACGAAAAACTTATAAAAAAATCATAGTATCAATCTATACTACATCCTACATTCACACTATTAAAAAACTTAGAGTTTCCTTTTAGTCATTGGCTGTGTGCCGAAAGCCATCGGTTGCGCGTCAGTGATAACATCTAGACCGAACAGAAATACGATGTTTTGGCGTGAACACTAACTCTTCTTTCTACGCAGTCTTTTACTATTTAACACACAGTCTTATCTATACTAACATTATGAAGCTGAAGAGTTTGTTTGTTTGGTTGAACGCGCTAATCTCAGGAACTACTGGTCCCATTTGAATGATTTGAATCTTTCAGTGTTAGATAGCCCATTTTTCGAGGAAGGCCGGCTGCGCGGAGTAATTCCCACGGGACGCGGGTGAAACCGCTGGCGGAAGCTAGTATTTTATATTCCTACAAAAAAATATTTTAATTCCTAGTATTTCGATTGCCCTTTAACTTTGTTTAGAGAATATTGAAATTATGTTATTTGATCATAGTGTTTATTTGTTTACATTCATCATATTGGTATCCGTAATGCCTATAAGTACATTATATCAAAATTAACAGAGTATTGACACAGCAAACCGCAATAAATTCGCCCCACATTACATTTGAAATGAATAGAAATACAACAAAATTAATTCTATTAGCTCATTCTGCATAAATGAAAATCATCGTATATTAAGCTTATTTCTAATATGGAGGCCGCAAGAAAGAAACGGTAATAGGGGGAGGTTTATCATTGAGAATGTGACCTGGGGCCTGAGTCTGTTTCTTAAACTTAAGCAACAATCAATTGTCACTATAGTGAGACCCAATTACAACTCCAATACAATTGAAGCGTTATTGGTTATTCTGCAAATTGAATAAAAATCGTACTCGTAATGTACTGTCAGATGACAGATGACATTGCAGATGACAGACCAATGGCATGTCATTGGAAAACGATTGGTCTTTTAATAGTAACAGAATAACCGATAAGGCTAAAACTGCTATCGCCATACAATTTTCATTGAATTTTCATACGAGTGACACACAGTTGTAGTTAAGGAATCACCCCCCTGGTGTGTCACCTGTGAGTCCTGTCTCAACACCTGTCATTTTATGATATTTTATTTAATACTTTAAATGCCAGCGAACGTCTGTGATGGCATGCAATTTTAGTGGCGAGGACGCATAAACTATGACATGTGATCACAATTTATAACCGTCGTTAGAATGGATATTTCAAAGGGTGGGCAGTGAAGGTAAATGGACGTCTATAGTACGTATGAAGGATTGGATCCCAGACAATATAAGTTACAGTTATATCTGCAAACGGACCTGAAGCCAAATAAATATTAGATCGCACATTAAGTAAACCAATCCTGTCCATTCCATAAAATATTATGTTAACAGACCACCAACAGCCATGAATACTCTACAGAAGTGCGTAACTAAGCAGAAAAACTTCAACCTTAAGTTATCAAAGTCACCAAATGTGGACACTATATTAACCTTCTGGCTTCCACTTGAACTTCTCAACATCGCTTTATACAAACGTTCGGCCCAAATTCCGCGGCGACAAATGTGCAACAAAACTGTCGCTCGGAGATTGATAGAGCGTCGCACATAGATGGCGGTGTCGTTAATTAGCCCCGCACTTGAGTCGCCCCGACGTCGCGGTATCGCACGCCAATCGCCCGCGACGGCGACGCGACCTTACCATCGGAACTCGGTGCGGTTGACTTCGTCGGTACGCCTCATTGAGAGTTGGGTCGGCGTTTGAGGGAGACTTAGTTTAACTTGAATGGTTACATGTATGTTTGATCGGTGTTAGATAAATGGTGAATATATTTTGTTGCCAATTAGTAAGTATCAAAATCTAGGTAAACATCACAACCACTTTTTTAATGATGTGTGATTTATTTAAATATTTTTAATCCACGAATCGGAACAAATTTGAACACGACATGTCTGTTGTATAGTGTTTGAGAACCTTGTAGATATTGATAAAACAACTAATAACTTTAAAAAGGCTAAACCGATTTTGATGAAACGGATCCAAGAACTAGCATGGGAAAGCCAGCACTCAAAAGAGCTGCATACAAATTGGTTCATCCGCTTAAGAGCTTTAGAAACACAGTCACGCAAAGGGATCACACTTATGACACCCACTTTTGTTGCGTGGAGGATTTAAAAGTCATACTCTATATAAAGAAACCTTATCATTCTCTATCGTCTACTTCGAGTGCGTTCTAATAGTAAGGGCGTCTGCCGACGGGTTTATTTTTAAACTCATAATTTTAGACGTGCAGCTAAATTAGAAGGAATTGATGGCACACAGATTTACCTGAGTCTAGTAGACATAACTTACTGTATATTAAATCACAAAAGACTTAAATTTAAAAAGTAAAACCAACACTTCATTAAAATTCAGAAAACTTTCATATGATAATAAAGCCCTGTAGGTAATTGACAATATATTTCAATAGATATAAAGGCATAAAAACATAAACTAAAAGACTGCCAACGATCCGTACACAAACCTAAATAAAAAAACTAATTTGAGTAGAATCACGAAGTCTCATACAAAATACTCGCACTTTCGCAACTGAGCGCTCCATGCCATCGCATACGAATCATATCTAATAAGGCTGTACGGTATTACCGTCCGTGCAAATGTCAAAAGTTATCGGCACACGTACAAGATCCTTGTCGAGCACCCATTCCTCATGTTAAAGACAATGTATGATTGCAAACGATCATTATGTGTAGAAAGATGCAGAAAAATAAAATACGACGTTCCGCTGTTTTTGCTCGACAGAGAAAAAGGTGTACCTAATGATTCAAGTTTTGCTAGATGTTCACTGCGGTTTTGCTTGCGTTTCGATGTTTTTTCGATGTTACACAAAATTTTGTAATTCTTACAGCCATTTTACAAAAAAAACGTACAGACAACAGCACATCAAGTTACCACAATCTGTCAAATTTCTGCAATCGATTTTCAACCTTATCTCAATGAAGGTTGGTTAATGTTTGATTGGTAAAATTTTACAGATTCGTATACGTTGACCTGCTGTTGTCTGTACCTACAAATCGTTCTTATATTGAAAGTTTCTCAAAAATAATTGATCCGATGTCGATAAAAGCTCTCAATCAGTCTATTATTAGTAAATCTTAGTAAACAAGAAGCCTTATTCGACCGCTTGTTAGAATGGAACTGAAGTATCCCAGACAACGTTTTCAAACTTCGGAGTTTGTCTTAGAAATAGTATGAAACTCAAGTACCAATAGTGTATCTTTCACTAGATCTTCTTTTATTTGAACAATTTTTGTCTTGTTTACGTATTTTTGTTTATCACAACATGTTATTTTACTGACTGCGAAGACGAAACAATTATACTCTACAACATAGCCTATGACAGAAAACTGTTGTTGCTTTACTGATTAATTCAATGAAAATGCAGAAAAAAACTATCTAAGCCGGTCTGTCTTTCATATTAGACTAACGATATAATATATGTATATTTTTACATGCCGTGATTATTTGTCTAAATAAACTTTATCAATTTACTCTACGGAAACTTTATAGAACATTGAAATGAATACAAATTTCATTTGATAAAGCCACATCGGTTCAAATAGAATGTTATGCACATTAACATAAAACACGAAATATTTAGAATAATATTGTAATTAATAGCATTCGAACACAACGGTAGCTGGATCAAGTTTCCTGTTTCCCAAACTATTTCGTAATGGAACTACGTAACAAGTTTGTTTCGTGTGTGTTATTTTTCCTTCTGATAAAATAATGCTACATAATTTATTAATTATTATTATTGTAACATTAAAATACGATGATCTAAAATGCTAGAAAATATTATAAAAACCGTAATCCACATAATTTATTAGTTTCAGTATACTCTACAATTAATTTTCACTTCAAACTAAACCGAACAACCAAAACTATTCCATCAAAAAAACACTACTATACAATTAAACTATCATCACCACAATGTACACTGCATTGCAATTTAACAGCGCACCCGTTTACACACTCGGACAGTTTACTTAATAGCTGTTTGTAGTGTGTACGTTTTTTTGCACGAACGTGGCAGCTTTTTCCGTGTGGTGTTAGCAAATGATTCGGAAAATCTATATTGCGATGCATTTCGAAATGAAATAAAAGTTATTGCGGCTGTATAATGTTTTTGCTGCATTAAACCAGCGTGCTTTCTAGAGAATTTATTTGAGTCATATAAATCGATCAGTCAGTCGTTTGAATGTGCCTGCACTTAGCCATGATAGTAAGCTGAATGGGATCAATGAACTTGTACGCAAAAAGGAGTGCAAACCTACACTAGTAACGGTCTGTTAGAACATAACTATTTCAGGAAACTTTTTCACAGCTACCTCAAAATTGAAGTTAAAAAGTTTTTGTAGTCGCAGTCGTTTCAACGTGGAATATAATCTTGAGATAAAAAGTGTAATATGTATAATGTCACATCTCTAGTATTTTCACACGGAATGATCGAGCGTCTTAAAACAATCTCGGGACGGGCGCGGGACTATCGCTTGTCTAAAATTTATCTCGAGATGTCAACTTACGTGTGAGCTGGTATGATTAGAGATCCAATATGGTGGACATTAGCTGAAACGTGGACGTGAATAGAATATTACTTGACACTAACTTCACACTGATTTATAGTGGTTGTGTTATTACATTCAAGCTTTACTTGAACTTGGATTTTAGATTTGTAGTTGTACAATACTTTGTGTGCCCAAAACCAAATGTTATTTTGTGACAAATGGCTTGTTTGTATTGACCCAATATTAAACTGTTATTCTAAAATACTGATACTCTGTATTTCAGTCAGTTAAGTAAGGAAAATTAAAGAAAGAGAGTTATTTTGCTCAAATACACAAAACCTTTACATTTCATCAAAATGACCACACACTTATATCTACAATACCAAAACAAACAAACGTAGGTACAAATAAAGTGATAGAAAGCTATACCAATAAAACTATTTGATAATAACATAAAAATTTAATAAACTCTTGATGGCGGTCACCGAGATGTTTTCAATTAACACGAATATAAAATACTGTCGGGTTTAATTTGTTTACTTTGGACAGCAATAAAAGTAATAAACAAGAAGCCGTAAGAGNAAGGTTGGTTAATGTTTGATTGGTAAAATTTTACAGATTCGTATACGTTGACCTGCTGTTGTCTGTACGTAAAAATCGTTCTTATATTGAAAGTTTCTCAAAAATAATTGATCCGATGTCGATAAAAGCTCTCAATCAGTCTATTATTAGTAAATCTTAGTAAACAAGAAGCCTTATTCGACCGCTTGTTAGAATGGAACTGAAGTATCCCAGACAACGTTTTCAAACTTCGGAGTTTGTCTTAGAAATAGTATGAAACTCAAGTACCAATAGTGTATCTTTCACTAGATCTTCTTTTATTTGAACAATTTTTGTCTTGTTTACGTATTTTTGTTTATCACAACATGTTATTTTACTGACTGCGAAGACGAAACAATTATACTCTACAACATAGCCTATGACAGAAAACTGTTGTTGCTTTACTGATTAATTCAATGAAAATGCAGAAAAAAACTATCTAAGCCGGTCTGTCTTTCATATTAGACTAACGATATAATATATGTATATTTTTACATGCCGTGATTATTTGTCTAAATAAACTTTATCAATTTACTCTACGGAAACTTTATAGAACATTGAAATGAATACAAATTTCATTTGATAAAGCCACATCGGTTCAAATAGAATGTTATGCACATTAACATAAAACACGAAATATTTAGAATAATATTGTAATTAATAGCATTCGAACACAACGGTAGCTGGATCAAGTTTCCTGTTTCCCAAACTATTTCGTAATGGAACTACGTAACAAGTTTGTTTCGTGTGTGTTATTTTTCCTTCTGATAAAATAATGCTACATAATTTATTAATTATTATTATTGTAACATTAAAATACGATGATCTAAAATGCTAGAAAATATTATAAAAACCGTAATCCACATAATTTATTAGTTTCAGTATACTCTACAATTAATTTTCACTTCAAACTAAACCGAACAACCAAAACTATTCCATCAAAAAAACACTACTATACAATTAAACTATCATCACCACAATGTACACTGCATTGCAATTTAACAGCGCACCCGTTTACACACTCGGACAGTTTACTTAATAGCTGTTTGTAGTGTGTACGTTTTTTTGCACGAACGTGGCAGCTTTTTCCGTGTGGTGTTAGCAAATGATTCGGAAAATCTATATTGCGATGCATTTCGAAATGAAATAAAAGTTATTGCGGCTGTATAATGTTTTTGCTGCATTAAACCAGCGTGCTTTCTAGAGAATTTATTTGAGTCATATAAATCGATCAGTCAGTCGTTTGAATGTGCCTGCACTTAGCCATGATAGTAAGCTGAATGGGATCAATGAACTTGTACGCAAAAAGGAGTGCAAACCTACACTAGTAACGGTCTGTTAGAACATAACTATTTCAGGAAACTTTTTCACAGCTACCTCAAAATTGAAGTTAAAAAGTTTTTGTAGTCGCAGTCGTTTCAACGTGGAATATAATCTTGAGATAAAAAGTGTAATATGTATAATGTCACATCTCTAGTATTTTCACACGGAATGATCGAGCGTCTTAAAACAATCTCGGGACGGGCGCGGGACTATCGCTTGTCTAAAATTTATCTCGAGATGTCAACTTACGTGTGAGCTGGTATGATTAGAGATCCAATATGGTGGACATTAGCTGAAACGTGGACGTGAATAGAATATTACTTGACACTAACTTCACACTGATTTATAGTGGTTGTGTTATTACATTCAAGCTTTACTTGAACTTGGATTTTAGATTTGTAGTTGTACAATACTTTGTGTGCCCAAAACCAAATGTTATTTTGTGACAAATGGCTTGTTTGTATTGACCCAATATTAAACTGTTATTCTAAAATACTGATACTCTGTATTTCAGTCAGTTAAGTAAGGAAAATTAAAGAAAGAGAGTTATTTTGCTCAAATACACAAAACCTTTACATTTCATCAAAATGACCACACACTTATATCTACAATACCAAAACAAACAAACGTAGGTACAAATAAAGTGATAGAAAGCTATACCAATAAAACTATTTGATAATAACATAAAAATTTAATAAACTCTTGATGGCGGTCACCGAGATGTTTTCAATTAACACGAATATAAAATACTGTCGGGTTTAATTTGTTTACTTTGGACAGCAATAAAAGTAATAAACAAGAAGCCGTAAGAGGCTTTAGCGACAGTTAGTCAATCTTGTTATCGGGATAAAGAGGGGATTGTAGAGACGCCAACACATCAACCAACTTCAAAATTTAGATTTTCAACCTTATCACAATAGTGGAAGGTTAATGTTCCATTGGTAAAATTTGACATATTCGAGTAGGTTGAACAACTGTCGTCAGTACTACGAATACAGATTTTGATGTAGCCTATAGTCTTCATTAACAATCAAGACATTCTTAAAACACTATAGGTATGCACAGAGGCCTACACAGAAACAAGTAAAAAAAATCGTACCTATAAGAAAACATATCCCGCAAGGTTCAAAAGTGTAAAAAGTATTGAAGACTCAATTTTTATTGAAATCAACGTCATTTATAACGAACTAAAAGCAATTCATTCTCACATTTTTCGGTAGCACTCTTACCCGATGAGATAACGTGGGCATTAAAAACTTTCTTCAAACCACTAAAACATTCGAATGTCAATCAACATTCGAAAAACAAATTTTATAATATCGACTAAGATATCGTTTTAAAACATCGATATAATTCGATGTTGGATTCGGATTTGTCATTTCGATTTTACAGTGTCTATTAAAATTATCTATATTGATTTTATTCGTCGCTCCACTGCCTACCGTTTTTTAGTTTATTGCGCGATAAAAATTTCGTGGGAATTTTATTAAGTATATGCCTAATAACGATTTTAGAACCTAACTAATGGAACCAGATTTTTATTAGAGTCAAAAAATGTGTAATAAATCAAAGAGTGACATACCAGAGTGTATACCCCGACTTTTAAAGTACATATAATATGAAAACGTATTTTTATAGACAGAAATAATATATAATTTCAATGAACGTCAATAAAGTCAATAAAATATTGTTTTATTTGTTTATTTAAGTGACTGTAGCGTGGATGTGTCGACACGGTCCGTTTCCTCAAAACAGGATTTTAAGCATTTTTAACAAGCTATGTTGAATTTTGATATACCCACTTAAATTATATAAACACTCATTACAATTAATTACTTACATGATAGCTACTTATATTATAACTGAAGCCAAAATCGTGATTACACCTACGTACATAGTCTACAGACCCAGACTAAGCTAACGGCGTGTGAGAATTCACCTTAAATATGTATAATATCTTCCCGCTGTCGAGATGTGAAAAGGGGTATACGCAGTGTGCATATGCACAGTAAGTTCACACACCCCAACTACGGAAACAAAAATCGACTAAAATTCAAAACTATCGTATTACAGAAATCGTAACAAATCGGCGTAGTGCGGGGCTCAGCGGGCGGTATGTAGTGTTTGTTTGCAAATAAACACCCGGCCGTTCCCCGGGGCAGTCGACAAAGCTTGGGCAACCCCGGTTGCACAATACCACAATACCAGCCAGCGGGTTGCCGGCGACGTGTCGCGCACGCCGTGCTTTCTCATGTGAAATAGGAAATAAATATTTTTTTACCGCGATATCCGAGGGACGAACGGAATGTTTGTGTTGTAATTATCGTGCCTGAGATATAAATATTACAATGTATAAAAAATATAAATTACAATATGTAATTATATCATGGTGAGGTATATCTGAGAAATATTTTGTCATCAACTTATTTTTCACAATCAAATGTTTCTGGAATTCGATTTGCCTACCAAACGTAGCTAAACGCTGTAAACAATTAAAACTTATCATTATTTCAGCATATTTTCCTCTTTCTACATATTGCAGGTAATTAAACTTAATTCATAAATGCCAATAACGGTTTACACTTAATTCCGTTTATCACTTGTTTTTATTAAACCAGTATTAGGTATAAAAGTCAAAGAACTCTTAATTGTAGTCGAAGAAGTGATCCGCTTAGCCTTTGCCTAAATAGTTTGGGGTCCAATCTAACCGGATGCAGCTAAGTAGGTACTTTTTACATCCGTGTTTTTATCCGGACAATCCGATAGCCCTTGATGAACCGATTTTCAGACTGGCTCCTGGCCAGGCTTTCTCACTTCTGACTATCCGTAAGAACTGCCAAAGATCCCCATCAACACGTGCATTTTGAGACAAGATGGTCGCCCGTCTACGGACCGACCATGCTAAGCGTTGCTAACCTTTTGATCAGTCGACCCGTTCGGCTGTTATTTAACTAAGAGCTCCTCAATTAGATGAAATTTAGTTAGAGAAATAGGTAATACAAAAGAAGATCAAAGTTTCCCAACTCTCTATAATAACGAAAACTACCAAATTGTTACATGGCATTATTAGTAAAACAAAAAAGAAGATCGAACAACAATAATTGATGAATGAAAAATATAAATAGCCATTGTAAAAAATGTATATCAAAGAATAAACAGCAATCAAACAATAAAAAACACTCATTGACTGCAACAACATCTTCGACATAACATTTCATTCGCCCACTCCAAATAATCGGAATAAAACACTCATGTTTATTTACAAAACATCAGAGACCTACCCTTTTATAAAAAAGAGTATGAAAAAATCTTCAAGTGTATGACAACTCTATTCAGACGATTATAACAATTCGACTAAACAAAAGTGTATGCACAATAGTGATGGAACGGTACACTGAATAGTCGATTGTAAAGTTTAGTCGATATTAGTGTGTCGCGATGCGCGAAATCGCATTATTTGCTAGTTTCGCGTGTACATTGTCGGGCCCATTGTGTGTCATGTTTGCGGTGAATTTATAATTTTATAGAGTAAAAAAAAATACTGGGGTGCCGTTGCGTTCAAAGGGCTGGTAATGTTAAAGTCCAGTTTAAAAGTTAGACTTCGTGCTGGCTAACTTATATTCTGGCACGGAAATGTAACGCTCCATGCTTGTTACAAGAAAAATACTGTGAGAAACGACGATTTTTTTCTCGAATAAATTTCCATAAAAACGCAATTAACATTTTTGAAAGCTCACTGTAAATTATGCGAATATGTTCAAGAATAAGAAGCAATGCCTACTCAAGAATACTTAGAATCAAAATAATATAATAATAATTAACCAAAACATGCACAGAGCCATTCTAGCAACGGTCTCACCACAGCATAATATAGTCGTCACCACTACAAAGGCACAATATAAATTGTCATCATTCATTTGTCAACATCCCTCACAATGCGGGATGCAGCAGACCTTATTACAACGCCATAGAACTGACTTACGGCAATCCTAGAGAAAAAAAAAGCTTCCGCTTGTGGCATCTGCCACAACAATACGTTTATAGGTCAAATGGTTTCGTAAACAGGGATTGTTCGGGCTCTATCGTGTAGTCGGTTTCTAAAGACGCGTTCCTTATTGAATTTCTTGCATAGTAAAACTAGATCTGCAATATAATTCAAATGTGGGTCATCTGTAGACCTCTGCGTAATAATAACAAAGTTGCTAGTTGTCCGTTTGAATGATATGACGTAATTTTATCTTCTGAGTTAAAAACTAAATACATATATGAGATGCATTCATATACTAACGCTGGTTTCTTATGACATACTCGTACAACTAATAGATTACTTTTTTATACGAAATCATCCCCAAAAATACTGCCTATTATAGGAACGGTTAAAATATAACATGACAGTTAACTTTTAATTGTTTGCAAAATGTTAAATATGTATTTCAGTTTTGGTAAAATATTTTAGGTGTGTTTGACGGAACTGTTTTATTTTGAGCAAAAGTATTTAATTTTGTTGCATTTGAAGCTTTCATCGAATGTTTAAATAAATTTATATTGGTTTCTAATGTTTTGGGTCAACCAAAATAGCCCTTGAATCATTTGAGTATTAGTGGTTTGAACGCTAATGAAAATGTGAACTTGACTATTAAATTTTGTCAATACTGTTATCAGTAAAAATATAGTTTTATTAAGTACGGGTCAAGCTATATGATTCCGAATTGAATTAATTGTGATGTAATATTGATCAACCATAATCATTTTATTGGTCATACATAATCTTATCATCGTGAACACGCTGTGATCACTCCCGTTACACAGCAATTTACTTAATGTTATTGAGAAATGAGGGTTAGCTGTGACCAAACTGTTTATTTAGGCAACCCTTGAAGACTTCGAAAGTCCCTCTCTATTACATGTCACGCTCCATGGCAAAAATGCCCGATGCCAATAAAGAAGAAAATGAATCGCATGACTTACGGTATTTTTTGAGTTTTATTCTAATATAATGCTGATGTCAAAAATCTACATCCCATTCGAAACTTGAACTTTCCTCAGAACAGTTTAATACACGTCAAGTAATGCTCACTGGAGTGCAAGCAAAAATGCAGTAACCAGCAAGTCACAAGTTATACCAAGAAACTGGGTACCGTAGCACCCAACACTAGACACGTTCCTCTTTAAAGAAGTCAGCACTTTGATGCGAATGGCGCATAGTGATAACTGCCAGATAAACGTGATGATAAAGCAGCATTGTTTTACGTGTAACGGCCACAGAGTTTATCACGCAGAGGTGACTAACGCGCTTGTGTCTGATGTTTGGCCGATAAGTGTACGGAGCTAGGGCCAATTGATGTGCCAGTAGGTGTATCAGGCGGTTACTCAATGTACGTGGGAACTTTGTATGGTTATGTTCAAGGTGCACTTGAAGACTGGTGACAGAATTCTGTGATGTCATTTAAAGTATTCAAGATTTTTGTTTTTTTTTTTATAATAATATTAGCTCATAGAAACTGCAGAAGAATAGTGTCGACCATCATAACACTCATAATTCTACAAAAATAGCTCAGAATTTAAAAGTGATAATAATTGGTCAATTTCATGCCTATCGACACCAAACGCCATTTACGGGGCAGCGACTCAAATACTCCTGTTCACCAATTAAAAGGCTTCAAAGTTAAAACATCGAAATCGCGTAAAAGGTTCGTTTGTATAAATTGCATTCAATGTGTGCTTTTCATTTGAGCTACGGATATGGTGCCCCGCCCGTCCGCAGTTATCTTCGTGTTAAATTGTACCTCTATGCATTTTGCTGCTCTTTGGTTTTATTCTTGTGTTTTGGATGAGTTCTCCTCATGGTGCGTTTGAAACAAACGATCATAGAACTAAAGCTCGCACAAGAGCTTTCTTTTGCAGTAGTTTACTGTATAAAGACGGATAGCTTTTTTGGTGTTGTCCTCTTTTACTATTCACCCTTGTATTCACCCTTGGTAGGGTTAAGTATTACTGTTACCTATACACTTAATGGTACCCTTTATTATGAGTAATATTTAGAATATTATTTGACTATCAAAAATAAAAGTGAGCCACTTTTCATTTAAACAAATATTTATTTAACTGACCTAATAAAGATATCGATGCGATTTTCCGAAAACGTATAAAGAACTAGACATAAATCAATTGGTACCTAATAATAGAGGATAAACTATAAAAGGCATTTACATTTATAGAAACGACTGTGGTTAACAGGACAATGTTATTTTAGAAAATTATTAAAATTCTTTACGACAAAAACGGTACTTAGTATTTTCCCACAGGATAGGGAAACTATAAACCATCGGGAGCTATAACTAATTCTGCTTTTATAATTTACTGTCATCATTTTATATTATACCTATTTCTTGCTGTGACCAATTTAAATGATTGTAACTACTGTGTAACATTTATTTTTAAAACGCGGTGTGTTTTTCGTTTAAAAAAAGAGGAACTTAATTGTTATGGGTAAAAGTTATAGAGACACGTCATCAAAGCGTTCGATCAAGTCCAGGGACTTCCAGAAAACAACTGAATGAATACTCATCTTGACACCACTACCAATATTTTGAATCATATCAGGATGAACCACAAGACTTCAGCACCAACCTCTTTGAAGCGCGACCTCTTATTGTTCTAAGCTTTTTACTTTTACCAAACTGCGCTCACCACATCCAGTGGTACATATCTGTGTCTCTCACGCACACAGCTAATGTACATAAGCCACACAAAGTCTGCGCACTTTGACCGATAACTTATCGCGGGAGCTTGCCCCTACATAACTGTTAGGTAAATATAAATACCTACAAATACTCTAGTCAATTAATCTATTTACTACTTAGTTCGTTTGTTTGTGATAGTTTGGGAATTTGTTTTGGGTGTCAGATATACTAGTGGACTCTTAGTGCACACAGTGGTCATCATTGTGTATGATGGGGCCATGATTACGCCGATAAATTGTACAGGCAGCAGGTCAACCTACCCGAATCTGTAAATTTTTACCAATCGAACATTATCCATTAAATTGAAAATCTACTGAAGAAATTTGACAGATTGATTTAGGTTGATATGCTAGCGTCTGCGCAATGGTGTATGCCAAAGTCAAAAGCCACTTGAAGGCAGGTACATACTTTACAGTTTAAGTTTATGAGAATACGACGATTGTCTTTTCCAGGTCGAATTATTTTTTATACTCACTCCTCAACAGTGATAGTGACATAGTTTTGTGATGATTAAATCATACTGCACAAAACATATGATTGCAGCTTAGTAGGTACAGTGGTTTGCAAAAAACAATAAAACCTGTCTTCGATTTCGAAATATGGATAGCAAAGGACAAAAGTACTTACCTTTAGGTTGATGTGATGAGCAAAGCTAACACTCGTGGATATTAATTTACTTTGTCACTTTAAAAGGTAACAAAGTAAATTGATGAAAGGGTAAATTAAGGGTGTTTTTCTGGGCAAGGAGATTAAAAGAAGATTTATGAATTACGGGATATCCTTACTGTATTTCTAATGAAGACATTCCAATAGTAGTCTGTGCGACCACGCGAACAGCAATGAAGTGCCGGGGGGTCAAAACTGGATAAAAAGATTAAGATTGTACTTCTTGATAGGTGAATATTTACGAACAGAGAATTTAAATTGCCGAAATTACCATTTATGAATGACAAATATGTCATATCTTTAGTGGGTGTCGTTTAGGAACTCGGATCATAAGTAGATAAGTAGCATCCACCTGTTCTCCATTATTTTGTTACAAAGCTTTTTTTCTTATTCAAGTCATCTGTCAAGAAGGCATCAACAGAAATCAAGAAATATAGATTATAATGAAGCATGGACAAATTATTATGTAATTAATTCAGGCATGAAGGAAGTCACATAATTATAGGTTAAGGTAAAGTATACAACACTGATAATCTCACTTATCAAATTAGTACATACATATAAGTTCATATGCACTCATACTTATAAAACAATAATGTGAAAATCAAAAGACGGCAGAGCACGTTACTATTCTGATAAAATAAAAAATATTTATTCTACGTACTAAAGACGTTTCTGCGTACACGCACGTCTACAACTCATGCGCAGTGCGATAAGCAGCTGACATTTATTCTATATTTGGCGGAGGAATCTCACCCATTGAGAAAATGGAGCTCTATGATAACCGATCTTATTATAGTTAACCTATCATATGAATGCTGAACTATAGTCGATCGCCAAAATGCTCAATTCTCAATACTCACTCATATGTCTAGCCCTTCTGATATAGTCAAGTAGTGCGCAAAATGTCACCGACTTAACGTTAGTCGAATTATTGATGCGAGTAGAAATTATAAGGCTGAAGTCACAGAGCCGCGATGCGTATTAAGACAAGTTCTAACGCTGCTGTCATTCGCAATTTTTTAAGGGGCTCTTTACTTTTTATATCGTAAAGTTGGTATTAATTTAGTAATACAAAAAAGTCACTGACCAATTAATCTACCAACAAATCGAATCCAAATTTCGATGTAAACTAGTCACAGCCTTGTTCGCGTAACAGCGTAATGAGATAATATTGACTAGAAGCACTGTATCGAATACAGCAATCACACCTTGATGGTTGTATAATCGAGCACATTAGTGGTGGTGGTTGCAGTCGCGCTCTATCGGCTGCCAGTGTGCACATCGCCTATCCGACCGATAAGTGTTCGAGGCCCGCTGACCCGGACGCGTACGATAAGTTCGTCTGCGCGGCGCGTGAAAACACTGTTTATGTTTACTGCTACGCTCGTGCCCGATTCCGGATATTGTGATGGATAGCACGCGAGCGTGCGATCATCTTTACCTCCCGTCTTGAACGACACGGTGCTAATCTTATGCACTTTGTTCGCAGTATCTGTGATCCGGAATCACATTGTTGAATGGTGATAGCTGAGTATCTATAACGACACTGCGTTCACCCTCAAAATCTTTTCTAATGTCATTTCTCACGGTAACTTTGTCTTTCGTAATTTTAATTGTATATTCAGATAAAGCATTTACGTTAGTAAGTCTTAAAATAATACTTAAATCGATTAAAATGAAGAAGGGATCTTTCTACTACTAAATTAACCTTTCCTTTATTTATGCTACAAGGAAATTGGAGTTATAAATAACTGGGAATAAAAATGCACACAAACTACTTATGCAGATTGCAAACGTCGAAGGAATTTATTAAGGTCTTATTGCGGGACCCATAAAGCTTAGCCCTTTGAACCCAAGCCTTTAGATACTGATGACCAGTAATCGAGAGAGCAACTATATTCACGCATGAATATGGAACACACTGCAGATTTCTCTTCTTGGAAATTGTCGAGAACATAATAATGTAATATCGTGTGATACTTGTCAAATTTTCGCACAAGTACATAATTGATAATTCTCT
The DNA here is from genome assembly GCA_002382865.2 of Heliothis virescens. Lineage (NCBI taxonomy): Eukaryota > Metazoa > Arthropoda > Insecta > Lepidoptera > Noctuidae > Heliothis > Heliothis virescens. Next base: position 5,722,248 of record NWSH02000323.1, read on the forward strand.
ATAGCTTTACACTACGTTCTAAAATTTCTATGTACCTTAGATCCAGTACATTCTATTATTAACTTCAATATATCCTCGTTAATTCAAGTTCATCTAAATCTACATCATAATACATTCGTAGTACTAACTTTATTAGGCAATTCACTTGGATTGTTTCACTCAGCATTATTTCCCCGTGTGGGAAACCGAGCGGAGAGATAACTAATAGTTGTTTTCGGGCGAAACATTGGCATGTAGCTGAGTTATGAAACATCAATGTATATCGTGTTATCCTCCTTACATATCACTTGCCGAAAACAAAGCATTTCATATTCCGTTATGCTGAGACATCCGAGCATGCAGTCTAATGCTTGGCATCTAATGAGAGCGATACTTATTGCGCTATATTTTATCGCTATATTCGTAAGAAGATGACCACGCCTTTTATCTGGTATGCAATGTAATTCCCTCAACACGCGGAAAATAGCTCATTATTTTGATTGAAAGGAAGAATAAGTAAAGGCCCATTTAGACATTGCGATTTCATAGCCCGTTGCTTGCCATTTTATTGCAGGAATATTTGACAGGCGACCATTTACCTATTGCACGATTACGTTTACGCAGTGCAAGTAGCATCGTGCTCCAATAAAATGGCAAGCAACGAGCAATGAATTAGCAATGTGTAAACGGGCCTTAAGAACCCTCTACGAAAAAGCACGATCCGTAAGACCTAGTAGCACACCTGACAAAATCACATCAACTCGTTTACGATGTGTTGCTTAACTATGCGTTTACTGAAACGTCCGAAATTATGCTCGCGTTTAAGCGTTAAGCTATGTTTAGACTGCGACAATATCCGAAACAAATGTCAGCCATGAGAAAATAAACTTCATACTTCGACAGTTACTTCCAAATGACGACATACCTCAACCTTATACTTGTAAGTTCCTTACCTAAGTGTTACGGAAGCAACTTACGTAAGTTGTAAGAAGGTTAAAGAAATTACTATATTGTTTGTAATTTTATTGTAAGTTACTTACGTGTGCAAAAACAAGTGTAAGGCCGGCCTTAGGACAATATTTTTGCGTCATATAATAAACGCCACGACTTTTACAAACAGAAACCTCGTTGCGAACACCTCGGTCGCTGTAATAAAGCCACAGTGTAACCCCAGTATTAAACTAGCCAGTAATATTAATATAATTGCTCACCTGATAACTTAAATTAAAGAAACATTACCGAGGTAATTTTAGCACTGTAAACCGCTAGCATAAACTATAACAAGTAATATTTAATAAGAAATTATAACTACTGATCTTAAATGCCGCGTAAAGATAAAGATAAGAGAAACATGGGATTATAATGACGCGAAGGGCCGATTATCACTTCGCTCACGACTTTATTACAAAAAGTACATTGTTGAGTATTACTTTAAACGTATCGCTCGTTTAAGCCTCATGTATTCGTTTTGCAATGTAAGCACACCCATCTGTATATTCTTGATGCCTTCATTTTATGACGGCTCAGACGGAATGATAGTGGCATTTTCTCAGAAAATTCACTTCTAGTTTGTTTACTATTTATCGGTAGCTAGGGTAACGTGTGCCAATGTATCTTATTTTTATTTAGCTCTATTTGTAGCAGTTGAAGATAAATTCAGTCTAGAAGTCTAAACAACGATTTGTGTATTTCAGAACTTTAAGTTTTTGGAATACCATTAAATATGTTCTACCTTCAATTAGTATTTAATTTAACCTAATTCTAAGAATAGCTAGTTAATTATCCCTGCATCGCTCGCATTTTCCCGCTTTCAGTGGACCGCATCCTAACTTTGGACCGTCGCAAGCGCCGCTGTGTGAACTGCAACACAATGCTACCCGCTCCCATACGATAGCAATCGTGAATAAACTCAGTGGAGCGATTCTTGATGCCGCGCTTAAGAAATGGATTAAGTTTAGCGTCAGGTACATAATAGACTAAAACTTCGCGCCACGTATTTCACAGACCTGTGCTAAAAGTACGGCTTTGCATTCCAAGCCGCTCGCACTACGATAAAAGTCAGCTATATTTCACTTGCTATAAGAAAACTTGTATTGGCGGTGCTTACAAACAAATGTGTTAATATAAAACTACCAGCTATATGAGGAAGCAGAGGTATTTCAATACTCGAAATAATGATAAATGGTATGTGTTAATGTAGGAATTTGAAAGTATAGTTAAGTGTAACTTACTTATAAAAATCAATAAACCAATAATTGAAAATGAAAATATTTTTCCACCTCTACTAATAAACGTATTGTACGCTGAACAAAACATAATTCCTGAAATTACAAAGTTCGGGACTGATTTTAAGTGGAATAACGAAGTGTTATTTTTGATTTTCTTTATAGAAAGGATTTCCTTACGTAGAAAAAAACATAAAAATAGGCGCTTTTATCCAACTTAAAATGTACGTTGTCCAAAACCATTGATCGTTGAGGCACCCACCCATAGTGGTCCCATAGGTCCGCTTAGGACTCACACAAACCTATCGCAACTTTACATAAGTATAACACCAACAAAATAAAATGTTTCCTTATTCCTCCTCTCAATAACGTAAAACTAAACCTGAATAGCCAAGTAGATACTAATTTGTCTAAAATTAATTCAAAGCTAAATACATTCCGGAGCTCGAATTCCCNGTGCTCCAATAAAATGGCAAGCAACGAGCAATGAATTAGCAATGTGTAAACGGGCCTTAAGAACCCTCTACGAAAAAGCACGATCCGTAAGACCTAGTAGCACACCTGACAAAATCACATCAACTCGTTTACGATGTGTTGCTTAACTATGCGTTTACTGAAACGTCCGAAATTATGCTCGCGTTTAAGCGTTAAGCTATGTTTAGACTGCGACAATATCCGAAACAAATGTCAGCCATGAGAAAATAAACTTCATACTTCGACAGTTACTTCCAAATGACGACATACCTCAACCTTATACTTGTAAGTTCCTTACCTAAGTGTTACGGAAGCAACTTACGTAAGTTGTAAGAAGGTTAAAGAAATTACTATATTGTTTGTAATTTTATTGTAAGTTACTTACGTGTGCAAAAACAAGTGTAAGGCCGGCCTTAGGACAATATTTTTGCGTCATATAATAAACGCCACGACTTTTACAAACAGAAACCTCGTTGCGAACACCTCGGTCGCTGTAATAAAGCCACAGTGTAACCCCAGTATTAAACTAGCCAGTAATATTAATATAATTGCTCACCTGATAACTTAAATTAAAGAAACATTACCGAGGTAATTTTAGCACTGTAAACCGCTAGCATAAACTATAACAAGTAATATTTAATAAGAAATTATAACTACTGATCTTAAATGCCGCGTAAAGATAAAGATAAGAGAAACATGGGATTATAATGACGCGAAGGGCCGATTATCACTTCGCTCACGACTTTATTACAAAAAGTACATTGTTGAGTATTACTTTAAACGTATCGCTCGTTTAAGCCTCATGTATTCGTTTTGCAATGTAAGCACACCCATCTGTATATTCTTGATGCCTTCATTTTATGACGGCTCAGACGGAATGATAGTGGCATTTTCTCAGAAAATTCACTTCTAGTTTGTTTACTATTTATCGGTAGCTAGGGTAACGTGTGCCAATGTATCTTATTTTTATTTAGCTCTATTTGTAGCAGTTGAAGATAAATTCAGTCTAGAAGTCTAAACAACGATTTGTGTATTTCAGAACTTTAAGTTTTTGGAATACCATTAAATATGTTCTACCTTCAATTAGTATTTAATTTAACCTAATTCTAAGAATAGCTAGTTAATTATCCCTGCATCGCTCGCATTTTCCCGCTTTCAGTGGACCGCATCCTAACTTTGGACCGTCGCAAGCGCCGCTGTGTGAACTGCAACACAATGCTACCCGCTCCCATACGATAGCAATCGTGAATAAACTCAGTGGAGCGATTCTTGATGCCGCGCTTAAGAAATGGATTAAGTTTAGCGTCAGGTACATAATAGACTAAAACTTCGCGCCACGTATTTCACAGACCTGTGCTAAAAGTACGGCTTTGCATTCCAAGCCGCTCGCACTACGATAAAAGTCAGCTATATTTCACTTGCTATAAGAAAACTTGTATTGGCGGTGCTTACAAACAAATGTGTTAATATAAAACTACCAGCTATATGAGGAAGCAGAGGTATTTCAATACTCGAAATAATGATAAATGGTATGTGTTAATGTAGGAATTTGAAAGTATAGTTAAGTGTAACTTACTTATAAAAATCAATAAACCAATAATTGAAAATGAAAATATTTTTCCACCTCTACTAATAAACGTATTGTACGCTGAACAAAACATAATTCCTGAAATTACAAAGTTCGGGACTGATTTTAAGTGGAATAACGAAGTGTTATTTTTGATTTTCTTTATAGAAAGGATTTCCTTACGTAGAAAAAAACATAAAAATAGGCGCTTTTATCCAACTTAAAATGTACGTTGTCCAAAACCATTGATCGTTGAGGCACCCACCCATAGTGGTCCCATAGGTCCGCTTAGGACTCACACAAACCTATCGCAACTTTACATAAGTATAACACCAACAAAATAAAATGTTTCCTTATTCCTCCTCTCAATAACGTAAAACTAAACCTGAATAGCCAAGTAGATACTAATTTGTCTAAAATTAATTCAAAGCTAAATACATTCCGGAGCTCGAATTCCCCGTAAGTTACGTGAATTGACGGCAATGCATGGAGACTTAGAAGGAAAACCGAGAACAAATGTTGGAATGCGTCAATTGGAGTACAGATAATTACTATAACAAAGCCCGCGTCTTCTCACTACACTATTATTTATAATAAACCGTTTCAACCATTACCTTCGACTTCAAGCTCCACAAAAACTTATTTTAATAGGCACACACATACCACACAGTCAACGTATTACCGAATACCATAAATAAGTAGGATGCACAAACTTACAGACATAACTCTTGGACCTGGATGTCTAAAATCACTTCTTTATCAGACCGTATCTTCATAAACTTGACAAATATACATGCACCCAAAAAATTGGCAAATGACTTTATTTGAAAGAAAATAGAGTTTACAATGGAACAGCAACTAGTTGTTGGGATGTATTAAAAGAATTAAAATGATTTTCCCGCCGGAAGCTCGCGTGACGTCATGGTGTGCGCGCGCGCTGCCCGGCGGATTAGCGCGATCAAACTTCTTTAGAACACGCGAACAGTAATTGATTTTTTTCCCGATGTCCAAGGGTGGGAACGCTATAGATACCTGGAAGTAAGGGCGTAATTACACCCTTCAACGTGGTCGTTGAAAACCCTAATGAAATAGTGGTCGCGGTGTGATTAGGATTATAAATGACGTAACACTCGGTGCACATAACACCTATTCTTTCATAGTAACGTGACAGCAAATGCATATTGCCTTACTTACAAAGTAGCGAGTAATAGCAAAAACGAGCTAGTATTTTAATTCATGAAATATCTAGATACTCATACCTAGGTCTTAGACATGTTGCTGATATGATATCGTTCCGAATAACTACGCTTTTGTTTCGAAAATAAGTACAGGAAAGCGATATCAAAAACTTAGATTATCCACCTTTTTGGCCTGTTACAGTGCGCTCAAAAGTTCAAGGAAAAATTGCCTCGTAACACATTTTTATTCTAGACATTGTCGATAAAACTGCACTCTAACAACTAACGTTTTCTAATTAAATCATCTATATATATAAAACTCTTCCGTTACTGAGTGACTGACTGACAGACAACGCACAGTCGAAACTACTGGTCGTAGACAGCTGAAATTTGGAATGTTCCTTGGGATATGTAGGGGAGCACTAAGAAAGGATTTCCCGAAATTCCCACGGGAACGGGAAAAAACGGGATTTCAAGTATAGCGCGGGCGAAGCCGCTGGCAGAAGCTAGTTTAGTATAATTACGACGTCATACTACAAAATATTTGAGAAATCGTCGCTTCGAATTGTAGTGTTCACAATCAAAAATAAACAAACTATTACAACCATTATTGTTATTTGTTTTCGATAAGTTAATGACTTAATTGAATCACTGAGTTCTGTGAATATAACAGAGACCTATTCTACTGAGTAATCGACTACCTCAGTAGATTATAGGCTTGTGTTGATATATTTAGAAACTTCTGCCAGCGGATTCGCCCGCCTAAAACTTAAAATACCGTTTTTTCCCGTTCCCGTTGGAATTTCGGGAAATCCTTTCTTATCTCGCGTGTGAGTCTTACGATGAACCTCGTGCAAATTTCAGCTTTATAGGTTTAAGGGTTTGGGCCCTGCGTTGATGAGTCAGCGAATGAGTCAGGACTCTGATTTTTTAATGTATAAAATGTAACTAGGTATACGTTGTACGTGGAGTAGTTCACTACAAGTCAATCGCATAATCTCAAATCCGTCTCCGACTAATAAGCAACTAATTTGATACTGTTTCTTAGTTCATTCCAAACACAGCATGGCTAAAAATGTGAACATACTTCAATATATTACAGCAATAACTTCATACACTACTCACACAAAACTGAACTTTATTAGAAAAACTATAAAGTACAAATTCGTCTGCACCGTAACAAACTCGAGCGCATTAAACATTAATGTAATGAAGCCACTGTATTTTCCCATGGATAGCCGAAAAACCATAAAAATATATCTACATTTCATAAACACGGAGATTTTGGTGATAAAACACCATGGGAGCCGGTTATTATCCATAAAAGGCAAACATTATTATTGTTCGTTATCTTTTTGATAAAGCTATTCAGAATCGAAGTTTATTTTTCGTTTCAACGTAAACATAAGTTTAATTTTACAGCCATCTTGTACTCGTTAATGTAATAAAAACTGTAGCGATTCCGAAGAAACTTAAATTATTCGAATATGCTTTACGCCTTTGCAAACGAAGCAATTCGAAGTCAGCTTTATGCATTATAGATTTCTATACCCTTCATGATTGATCCTGCCATAGCGGTTGTAAAATATATTTCACTAAGAAACATATTTCCCTCAAGTTAACTCTTACTTAAACATTAAAATCCCTATAACTTTCCTGTCACTTATTCTTCCGTCCATCATGTCCCAGTTTCTCCCGTCCGCACCTGCCTTCAGGAAAAACATGGTATTCCATGAACCTTGCATTCTAAAGCAAGTATGTGCCATTATAAAAAATACAATAGAAATCCTCGCTTGATTACTGTACAGCATCACGAGGTTCTATTCATCGTATGTACGAGTTTGCAGCGACATTGCATAATGTGCATACGTGCACCTCATAAAAGGAGGAACTAAGTAATAATACGAGCGAGAATGCTCCATACTGCACTTGTAAAACCGACCTGGTAATTATAAATAAATTCTAAGTATGAAACGCGCTTTTGAATGCGTTTAATTTAAATAGAAACCCAATTTTAAGTGAGACCTTGTGCTTTTTTAAAACGCTCTTAAAGCTTGCCCTTGGTTTTGTAATTTAGGCGTATTTTTAAATGCAGAAAAAATAAACTTCAAATGAAAATCAACAAATTCGTCAACTTTTGTTGTAATTTTATGAACATATAAGAATTCCGTATGAGATGTTATTACGGATAATTTTCACGAAACTTATCAATGAAAACTATCTATTTACGAGACACTTGATGACAGAGGCAAAGAAATAACAGTGACAGCATAACAAAATTATATTTTCATTCAATCATTACATGTTTATACTACTTATGTACATTTAAAAAATCAAAGTCCCTGATCATAGTCGTCATCACCATCGTACACTAAAGCTCAACATTAATGACGTCTCTGATCCATAATCCGTGCATCATCACCATGCCCTTATTCCAATTTCATTTGTAATAAGCATGTCTTCTTCTTCCATACTCCTCTATGTGACATCATATCACAAGAATATTTTATCCAGGCATGTTGTCTTTCACATAGTCCATCCATCGTTTCTTCGGTGGTCCCCTCCCCTTTCTCCATCTACGTTTATGTTTAAGACCTTCTCCACTTATAATCAAGGGTCGGAATTAGGTAGAGTTATTTGTGTACTTGCATCGAAATGTTGATATCAATATGGGTCTTCCCGGGATTTATAAAATCAAAATCAACCATTTACAGTATTATTTTACATGCTAATAAGTTAGGCCGGTGGCACCTACTAGGTTCTTATGGTTAACCAACAAATGTTCGACAGCTCTTCCTAAGAAATCCGTAGTTTCGTCGATCCGTAGTTCGATTTGAGGCATGTCCACTTTATTCTTTCGCTGTATGAAATCAGTATAAGTACACAAATAACTCTACCTAATGCCGACCCCTGCTTATAATACAGCAGCTGATAGGTAAGCTAATATTTTGTCCCCGCTTGAAGCCCTGATGAGACTACATCAAGTTTAAGGACGATGAAAGTGAGTTGGAAACCAGTTTTCGAATTGTATCGAGGTACTAAGCTGATAATGTGGAGTCTGGTTAAATATACTTAGTTTCGCTTTGCAGCTCTCTACACAATTGTGTTAGTATTTGTGCTTTCCCAATATTCACCAATACCTGTCTAGACTGTAGGCGATGTACCAACAAAATTACCACTTTGAACCACTCAACGTTTCGTTAACGAATCGCTTCAAAAGCCTATTTTGAGTCTACATTTATGTTTGTTATATTTTTCAAGAAATATTTATTCCGAAGAATTTCATTGTGCCAAACTTATGTGCTTGGGAGGCACGTAATGATTGGTTTTTAAATAGGTTAAACATATATCCAATTAGGGTATGCTATATTTTATACGAGACAAATCAGAGCTAAGTAGGAGTTTTTGCGTTTTGTTGTGTTTATTTATAATGTTTATTTCAAAACAAGTACCACTTCGGTTCTCGAATGTCAATACTAAACCAATTTATTACATAATGTCACGATCTAAGCAAGAGTACAAAAAACCCTTTACAAGACTTAAGCTTAGACAAGCGCCAAGACGAACGGAGCACCTTAACAATGAACGTAAAATTCCCACATTCATCCGAGATTATATTAAACATTATACATTTTATTATAAAAATTGTAAGCAATCCAGTTTAGTTAGTAACTGTACTAGTTTTTTTAACGGTACATATAGTCGGGGCATATGTGGGCGCCGATGTATGAGCGATCAAGGCCAACCGGTGGGCACTTTAGTAAAAAAAATAATTTATTTCATTGACTTTCATATAATGTGATGTGTCTAAGTTGAGACGAGTTTGTTTTTAGTTGGTATAAAACTTCGCTATGGAAAGCACACTTGTCCGGTCAACATTTTGACTCCTTATGGAACTTTTCAGCTTATGACGCTTAACTAACGTCATGACCATCGATTAAACACCAAAATGTTTGTTCCTAGGTTAAACAGCCTAAACTTGAGAAGCCAACTGAAGATCAAAATAGTAGCTATGAACTTTGGATTTGGCTAAGAATTGCTTTACAGGTTGGCATTTGTTTTCAGGAACAAAAACTTATAAAAAAATTCATCATCGAGACATCTCGAAATGCGAGCAGGAAGCGTGTGCATATGTATAAAGAATGACCGACTACGGTGTCAGTTTTTATGGTTTACACAGCAATTAGCCTCCGCTGGCCATTTCCCGAAGGATCTCGTCTCGCCAAGAAGGAGAGAAGGCTAAAACATACAGACGTTAAACATACAACCCATCTATTTAACTTCGCAGTCAGTTTGAAATTCGAACAGGCGACTTCACCCGATCGCCGCCGACACCGAGCCAATCAAAAGCGCCGATGCACTCGGCCGCAATAAAACCACTCTAATATATGCGTACGCGTCGCGTTGAAGACTTTTATTAGCAATTTAACAAGTGTCGTGGACGAACCACGATTTGATTTATGTACACATAATGCACGTTTTACGTTTATTGCTTCTTGTATATCAAGTTTGGGCGCCGATATGTTATTTGAGATTTGGAGGTACTTCGGAATTTTTAAGGTGGCGTTTTCGGCTGCCTTCGAACGGTCAACCTGCAGTCGTCGAACGTGTTATAATGTTTACAAGATTTTTATATGATCCAAATGTCGCAAGGGAGTAGGCAACGTAACGTTTATTCGTTTTAATTGGAGTTTAAGTTAGAATGTTGCATAAACAAAGTAAATATTCATACGAACACCCACAAGCTCCCTTTAAAGCAGTTTATTGTTGTATAGATATACATCTCGTTTGCAACTTTAACCATGAATTATTGTTTATTTTTCTTCGCAAGACATAATTAACAAAGTGATGGCGGAATGTGACAAAACGTCTATCCGGTATTCGTTGAGCAAACTAATGAAGAATAATTAGGTAAACTCAATGATAAATTGGTTAGTTCTAAAGCGAAGCCGCTTCGTTCGTGTCATATATTTCAAAAGTGTGCTGCCACACTACAATGCACATTCAGACAGGCAAAAAACATCACATCAACGAAATCAATATCACAGATTTTTGACAAGACGAATACTCTTTTAGCCGCGGTCGGTCAACGCGTCAAACATAATCAAAACTGTCATGACGGAATGAAAACATATCATCGAGCTTGTCGGTTCCTATTGAAGATGACGAGTGCTTGATGTCAATACCAATTAACATTTTATATCGATGCACGTAATCAAATGTGTCATCGGACATATAATCGATTTAAAATCAATAAGGTTATGGTTTTGGCACCTTTGTATTTTCTCTTTTGAAATTAAGGAAGGTAAGCCTCCAGATATAAAATATTCCTTGAGTTACTTAATATAGTAATTTATTGTTATATTACATCTGCCAATTTCACTCTGCACTTCTCGCAAGTTTATTGATGTAGCAAGACATTTATCTTTTCGTCTCTTAAATAAATTCTTACATAATAAAAACCTTATTCTAATTCCCCTGCAAAGCCAAACAGAAGCCCATTGGCTACATTATCACATAAAAATTGATGTCCTTCCTCAATAGTTTATTTATGTAAATGTCCACTAACAGATAAAATAACTTTATTATATTGTAATATGTCATCATCTGACCAACGTTGAAAGTATCAGGGTATCAGTTACAGAGTGTAACATCATAATAATACTCATACTTTATGACGTGGACGATGACGTCACTGGGTACGTGGTAGTGAAATATCGAGACAATATGAACGGTTAACTGAATATATTAGGGATATAAAAAATAAACTTGGCTAATATTAGGGTGGGGACGGTGCAAGGGATGAGCGGTAGCGAATTGTGAGTGTTGCCATTTATTCTTTAAGTATTTTCCGGGATTGCTTTATGTATTTTACATTGTTTATAAAACCCTACAATTTTGAGAGAATATGACAATTTAGTTTTAAGAAATGTAAGGCATATTTGCATCATCCTTAAAATACTGAAAATTACTACCGCGCAACCAGGCGTCTACTAGCAATGAACGCAAAAGTAGTAGAATAGTAGATTCTGATAACAACTTTTAAGTCAAGCAAAATTGTATTACTGTTCTCTATTCTCTCGCCTTAGGAATCAATGAGAAAAGCTAGTCTACTCCGTTCCCGCTGCCGGCCATGACTCAGACCAAACCGACATCCCGCCGAGATAGACCGTACGTGTTCTAAGTAAACGGGCAGATAACACGAGGTGACTTGTGGAGCCCGTAGGACGTAAAATGTAAAACGTACATCTGATAGAGAGCTTCGTAGGTGATGTACGCGTGACGGGAAGGTACTACTGCGGTGACTCACTAGGCGACTCCTTTTTGGTATTTTGAAAATGTTTTGGGATAGGCGAATGAAGCACTTTATTGCAGCTCTTGTCAAATAACTTTGAAGCTGTGGAGAGCACACTAGCACATTTTGTCGCAAAAACAGTTAGGTATATTAATGAATGTATAACTTGAAGGTTGAGAAGCGTAGATGAAACGTTGTCTTTCCATGATGTGTGCAAGGTTTAGCCTCTTCAATATTTAAAATAACAATAAAAAAATAAAATAAAGACAAGAAAAATTATTTAAACAATACTCTTAGAATTCGAAGCATGTCTCATCTGAAGGCTAATTTTGAAAGTCACAAAGACGACCATAATTCAATATATCACCATTTCGAACATTATTAATTTTAAGACTACGATGCTAAACATAAATTTTAATGGTGTTAGTATGAATACCATAGCTTTATTTATGGGTTCCTATGCTTCATTCAAAACCTATGAATGGCTTGGAAGGCATTTTATATGGCACCTCATTCCTGCTAAATAGGCTTTAAACTTACTTGCCTAAGGTGATATATTTCATAGAGAAACTTAGAACTAAATATTATAATGACGTCTGGTTAGATTAGACAAAGAAAGAAACTTTCAGTCCGTAAAAACTGGTCTCAGTTAACATTATGTGTTATTTTAAGCATTTTTGGCGCACTTTGATGGTAAATAATTACTCCGTGTTATGTAGTGGGACGGTGCTGATATGTACCGTCAAATTCTTCTGCGCTGCTTTTACCACTGCACATATCGGGTAAATGTATACTTATTTTATATCCTCTTCGCATAATGGTGTAGTTTTATTGTTTGACCAGTAATTAACAAGTTTTGTTTGTCTATCAATCCAACCATTTTGATGGGAAAACGTAACAAACAAATTCAACTTTAAATTAAGCATTCTTCTGCATATCCCATGATCCTCGTCAAGAATATAAACTGAATGACAATTCATACACATCACGATATACCAAATCAAGTCTTACCATTCTAAGAAGAATACGTTGTAAATAAAAGGTACCCTTACGTCTGCTACATAGCTACATCGCAGCTAGTCTATTGGCTATACAAAATGTACCAAATACGGAGATGACTCAGCTTTGAGCTACAGGTTCCTACAAGACATCCAACCGAAGTACTACTTATGGTTTCCTTTCTCTATAGCTCTTGTGTAGTTAGGATAGGACGTTACTTCTTATATATTAGTATAGATTAACCAATCTCAGAGTGCTTTGATTTTTGGAAATAAAAAGAGTACAGAAGAGATACTCTAGAAGTCTAGACGCATCTAGTCTATAAATAAAAGTTCAAGGGCACTTATGTTAAAGCAAAAAAAAAAACACTAAACAAACTTTGCGAATATAATTATGTAAAGTGCCTCAAATTATACATAACATACTGAAGAAACGTTACAACCTCTTTCTTAATCCCCTGATAACCATCTAAACCTTTAGACCAGAAAATTAACTTAAAACTCCAATTAGATTTTAATATCTTCACACAATTATGTATATTAATTTTAACAAAATGATTAATATTAATATACATCATTGTGAATACTAACCGAGAATACTACGGCCGTTCCCAATATTCCGTCCACCTATCGTTTCGCGTACTAGAGATAGAACTTGACATTAGCCGCATACAAGTAATGTCAAATTCCTATCTCAGATAACAGATAGATAAAATATTGGGAACGGTTAGAGATTAACAATAACTTAGGCTAGGCTTACGTACGGTACTCGGTTTAACAATTTTATCACCTTTGTACGTAGTTCTATTAATAATAAACACAGTCAGAGAATTAATTAAAATACCCAAATCGATTCCAAGACGTGTCAAAATGCGTTATGCATTTTGACACGTCTTGGAATCGATTTGGGTTTCTTGANTGACTCACTAGGCGACTCCTTTTTGGTATTTTGAAAATGTTTTGGGATAGGCGAATGAAGCACTTTATTGCAGCTCTTGTCAAATAACTTTGAAGCTGTGGAGAGCACACTAGCACATTTTGTCGCAAAAACAGTTAGGTATATTAATGAATGTATAACTTGAAGGTTGAGAAGCGTAGATGAAACGTTGTCTTTCCATGATGTGTGCAAGGTTTAGCCTCTTCAATATTTAAAATAACAATAAAAAAATAAAATAAAGACAAGAAAAATTATTTAAACAATACTCTTAGAATTCGAAGCATGTCTCATCTGAAGGCTAATTTTGAAAGTCACAAAGACGACCATAATTCAATATATCACCATTTCGAACATTATTAATTTTAAGACTACGATGCTAAACATAAATTTTAATGGTGTTAGTATGAATACCATAGCTTTATTTATGGGTTCCTATGCTTCATTCAAAACCTATGAATGGCTTGGAAGGCATTTTATATGGCACCTCATTCCTGCTAAATAGGCTTTAAACTTACTTGCCTAAGGTGATATATTTCATAGAGAAACTTAGAACTAAATATTATAATGACGTCTGGTTAGATTAGACAAAGAAAGAAACTTTCAGTCCGTAAAAACTGGTCTCAGTTAACATTATGTGTTATTTTAAGCATTTTTGGCGCACTTTGATGGTAAATAATTACTCCGTGTTATGTAGTGGGACGGTGCTGATATGTACCGTCAAATTCTTCTGCGCTGCTTTTACCACTGCACATATCGGGTAAATGTATACTTATTTTATATCCTCTTCGCATAATGGTGTAGTTTTATTGTTTGACCAGTAATTAACAAGTTTTGTTTGTCTATCAATCCAACCATTTTGATGGGAAAACGTAACAAACAAATTCAACTTTAAATTAAGCATTCTTCTGCATATCCCATGATCCTCGTCAAGAATATAAACTGAATGACAATTCATACACATCACGATATACCAAATCAAGTCTTACCATTCTAAGAAGAATACGTTGTAAATAAAAGGTACCCTTACGTCTGCTACATAGCTACATCGCAGCTAGTCTATTGGCTATACAAAATGTACCAAATACGGAGATGACTCAGCTTTGAGCTACAGGTTCCTACAAGACATCCAACCGAAGTACTACTTATGGTTTCCTTTCTCTATAGCTCTTGTGTAGTTAGGATAGGACGTTACTTCTTATATATTAGTATAGATTAACCAATCTCAGAGTGCTTTGATTTTTGGAAATAAAAAGAGTACAGAAGAGATACTCTAGAAGTCTAGACGCATCTAGTCTATAAATAAAAGTTCAAGGGCACTTATGTTAAAGCAAAAAAAAAAACACTAAACAAACTTTGCGAATATAATTATGTAAAGTGCCTCAAATTATACATAACATACTGAAGAAACGTTACAACCTCTTTCTTAATCCCCTGATAACCATCTAAACCTTTAGACCAGAAAATTAACTTAAAACTCCAATTAGATTTTAATATCTTCACACAATTATGTATATTAATTTTAACAAAATGATTAATATTAATATACATCATTGTGAATACTAACCGAGAATACTACGGCCGTTCCCAATATTCCGTCCACCTATCGTTTCGCGTACTAGAGATAGAACTTGACATTAGCCGCATACAAGTAATGTCAAATTCCTATCTCAGATAACAGATAGATAAAATATTGGGAACGGTTAGAGATTAACAATAACTTAGGCTAGGCTTACGTACGGTACTCGGTTTAACAATTTTATCACCTTTGTACGTAGTTCTATTAATAATAAACACAGTCAGAGAATTAATTAAAATACCCAAATCGATTCCAAGACGTGTCAAAATGCGTTATGCATTTTGACACGTCTTGGAATCGATTTGGGTTTCTTGAACTGCGTATGATAAATATTACTATAAAGGCCTGGTGTAAAAGCTATCGATAGAAGTAGAGGAGGAAAACAGAGAGTAAAATCGAAGCTACCGAAGTTGGACGGTGTTCTTTTTTACCTTTAATGGGTAAACATAGCAAACTTTGATATTTTAAGAGCTACATATTTTGTAAATGGAGTAACTAATGTAATAAATAATTATTAAAAAAAACATGGACGTTACTAACGAATTTTTTTTTCCAGTATTATTATATCTGCTGTTAATGAATCGGTATGCTGGTATCCAAAACGCCACTTTTATGTAAATCCTACTAATATTCTAATGCAAAAGTTTATGAGGATGTATGTTCGTTTGTTACTCCGTCACACACAAACTACTAGATGGATTTTCATGAAACGTTGTAGTAATATAGCTTATACCTACATGTATCAGAATAACATATAGTAGGATACTTTTTATCCGGGTAAGGAAAGTAGTTTATATGTACTTTTGTCTTAGACACCAATGACTGATAAAAGGTGAAGGAAAACATTTTGAAGAAACCTGGACTATAAAGTCTGAAATCACCAACCCGCATTGGGCAAGCGTGGTGATTAACGCTCAATCCTTCTCAATTTGGGAAGAGGCCTGTGCCCAGCAGTGGGACACTAAAAAGGCTATTAAAAAAAAAAGGGAAGAAGTTCCCACGGAACGCGGGTGAACCGCGGGGAAACAGCTAGTCTTCTATGAATTATAGATGCATAAATCGATGAAATAATAACCTGTAATTATTAAAACATTGTCCCTTAAAATTGCTTTTCAAACAACCTACAAACATGATGCAATGAATGGGACACATTGAAACTATCAGTAGGGTTCCGTAGACAGATTTCCAAGTATTCCGTGTAATTTTCCCGGTACATTTACTGTTGAATACGACAGTATTTCGCACTATCTACAGTAAACGATTTAATTGAACTATGTTATATCGTGTTGCTGAGTAAATAACAGTGGTTTGTTCGTGAGGTTTAGGTTTCAGTTTGCTGCGTATTCACAGAATGTACAGACAACAGCACATCAAGTTACCACTATCTGTCAAATTTCTGCAATCGATTTTCAACCTTATCGCAGTGGAGGTAGGTTAATGTTTGACTGGTCAAATTTGACAGATTCGTATACGTTGACCTGCTGTTGTCTGTACCTAAGATGGTAGGGTTAGAAGGATTTGGGTAGAACGTGGATGGATATAGTGAAAGAGGATCAGTAAAGAAATGGTATATTGAATGTGAAAGTCGATATCTAGGCTAGAATGAACTTGTGTGTTGTTTGCAGATAAATGAATATGGTAGGCATACATGCTACACTGACCAAACGAAATGCATAAAGGCAGGAGGACGATGATGAAACTAGGAGCTTATGGATTTTTTTTTATATAGATTTATTCCTTTGACATTAAAAAGCTAAACGCGAGCTTATGCATTATGCATGTTATAGAGGGCAACGATACCAGAAGTCATTATTAATGTGTCATTTTATTTTTAACTGCATGTTATCTTGGTTTATTTGTTTTAAAAATAGAAAGTTATCGGACATGATACCAAGTTTATTTTTGGGACTCACAACAATCAGTAGTAGAGACTTACATGAAATAATTAGAAAACTTAAGTTTATTCTTCTGTAACTACAGTTATTCAATAAATTACAAATATACAGACCCCGCTCGTCTGTTCTATAAGTGAATCCTATTTATATTCAATGCGACGATTCACGATATGTACTACATTCATAATTCGCGACGTTGATATAATTATGGCCCTCATATCGTTACATGCGCTATACATTGCCGTCTCAACAACGTGCAGAGGGAGCACTGTCACAGTCGCTCTCGCAATGTATACTGAATTAACGTAGCGCTCATTAATTTTAAACAAATGACAGTTACATATGTAGTTTTCATAAATGTTTCTTTTGATCGTAACTTTAGAACATTTTATGCTTTATTTCAAAATGTACGTGACCGAAATTGCCCTCGAGCATCTTGAAATGTTCCTATGCAAATACTGCCTTTTATGTAATGAAACCCATGGCATATTTAAACATTAATTAAAAAGGAATTGAATACTTATAGGATTTATTCTCGTCGTGTGCGATTCCTGTGTGAACAAATACGAACAACACAACACTCATTTGAATCACTACCCCTTACCTGATGAAAACCACTAATATGAGCGAGATCACGTTGTATGATCTTTATTATTATTCTTTATTGCACACACAAGTATATATACACAGATTAAAAACAGAGAGGTTATGTACAACGGCGAGCTTAACCCATTATTGAGTTCTCTTACAGCCAACCTGGAGTGATTGAGTGATTCGATGGGTGTACGGCAAATTCAATCTTGTTAAAGTGTTGAAGAAAAATCTGTCAATAATGATATCGACTTACCTGAAATAGTCATTCTTGCAGAATATACTGCTATCCCTGGCATAGCACCGCTGTTCCGAATCGAGGGGCATCTTGCACTCACAGCATTTTAAGCATGGGGTATGCCAGCGGCGTTCTAGTGCCAAAAGGTAGTATCTGTCGGTGATGCGGCCACCACAGCCGGCACAGGCGTCTTCTGGGGGCGCTTGAGGCGTTTCGTCCGGGGGCTCTCGTTTCCTACACGAGGTGCAGTCACGGGGCGAGCCGGGAGACGTCGCGGGCGCGACGGGGGACAGGTCTCCGCCCCCCTCGTACGCCGACGTTAGGTATCTCTCGCTTTGTTGCTGAAACAACGATTATTACGTCAATTGGGGTCCTTGAGTTTCATGTATAACTTAGACACTTCGTATGCATCTGAGAAATTTTACAGATGTTGTAGTTAATTATGTTGGTTTCAGAAATTGATACCATGTATAAGATAAGTCTGTGGAAGTAGTGCTTTACTCTCATATATTTACTATTTACTTACTATATCGTAGGGATATTTACAATTCCTGCAACATTGTTTACTATCGTGTATAAAGTAGGTAGGATATAATTCGCCCACAAGCTTAAGTTATTTAGTTAGTTAAGGCCTTGTGTAAAATGTAGGTCTAAATATAAATATTTAATAGTGGTACTGATTGTGAATTCAAATTTTTAAGTATAAAATAATATTATATTATCATAAATAGTACAATAATTTAACAATAGAGCATTAGCTCAATATTTTAACAAAGGCTTCACTCATACTGTAGACCTCTTTTTTACAAATTTGATGTCAAGTGAACAGTAAATGAATACACTAACATTATTAGTAAATATTAGAAAAATCGTCTGCATGTTTTATTAAAGCTAAATTAGTGATAAACTCTCAACAAAAACATTTCAAGCTTACTTACCTATTAATATATAGCCTGCACCTAATTATATAAATGTATAATAAAACTACATAAAATTTAAAATTATTATATTCCTGCCCATAGACAGTGTAATATTAATAAGCTTCCTTACAGTATTTAATAATTTACTTAAACGTTGAACTTCAAACTGGAGTCCTTGAACAAAACCCAGAAATCGGAAACCCCTCCTCACACCCTGACTACTCCCGAAGGTCCCACCCTCACGTCCAAGTTTATGCAAACGGTACTTACCGAGCTACAATTGTTGTCTTAATTTAATTAGTACATATTTACCTAAGAAGAAAACTAAGTGCATTTCACTTTCGTTCAGAAAAGTTACGGTTAAATATTTATTGAAAGAGTTTATTTTTAACTGACTTCTCGAAAAGGAGGAACTTTTATTTTGTTCTGCTGTTTTAGGACTTCAACTGTCTAATACCTAAGCTACCATAATTCCTACATTATAACATAATTTTAAAATCAAGAGGACCAAAGATCAAAGCCATATTCAATGAATTGGCTTACAAAATCCCATAATAATTCAATGAACAAGTCCATTCCAAAGTCAAAAATCGAATGTCCAACATCTTGAACCCAAACATCTTTAGAAGTACGTGGAGACGGCGAGCCTACCATTTGTATACATATACATACATATGTACGTATTTTACATAGGGAAAGAGGGCTACGTCTGAGACCCCTCCGACTTAAGTCTCACCCCGCACGCCTGCGCTCTCACTCCCAACGCTCATTGCCGAATTACGAGCCCAGCGATATTTAAAACGTCTTGAATGTTACCAAGAACCCTGTTCGTATTACTGGAGAGAAATGTACCGAGTATTTCGTGACCAGAGTTTTCTTTCATAGTTTTAAACGGTTAGTTATATGCTATTGTGCAAAAAAATGATTTGAGAAGGAACCACATTTCTTCCACTCAGTACTTTTAAAATGGGCTTATTATGATTATAAGCTTTTTGGATCTAGCTAATACTTTATCCTGATATCAGGATCTGATATTTCAATAAACCGTAGAACTTCAATATTTTTTTAAGATGATATTTAATAGGGCCGTAGGTATTTTCACCATAGCATCGGTACTTCTTTCTGGACTTTGTGTATATGGTATGCATTATTATTTTAGGTATATTAACATAATATTCTACGAGTATATATACATAACATTTACACGTCTAGACACATAAAATTATATAATCTTTAGGTCGGTGAGTTCATTGAGGTGGGGTCACCCCCTCTTATCATTTAGATTTAGAGCTAGGCCGGTTATTGTGTACCGACGATATTTAACGTAAATATAGATTACTGAACTGCGCAGTTCATTCTTAGGCCGGCCTTACACTTGTAAGTTTGGCTCGCGTAAGTAGCAACTTACGAATTTACAAATGTAAAACCCGCGTAAGTCACTTACAGTATTTTTTTATAACTAATGGAAGATACTTACGTAATTTTTATGGAAACATCTTACAAGTGTAAGCTCGGTGTTATACGCTTTAAATATCGTAATGATTGCACGAAATTATAAAAAAAATGAAAAAATGATCGTAAAATGTAGAGAATGTTTGGTTAAATTAAAAAATAATTTCTTGAATCCGTCCAATCGTTCTGAAGGCAAAAGAATATCCAACTTTACTACTTCACTGTCAAAATTGACAAATACAGTAAACCTAGCGCTATTTTAAAAATCTCAATATCAAAATACTTACTAATATTCTTATTGAACAAGCTAGTATTCCCTGGAAGTCAGTCTTAAATAAACATTCCTACTTCGACTACTCCACTTAGGTCTTCAGGTAAACTTAGTAATAAAAGAGCAAGTTCTTCAACGAGATAACTTTGTTGAAAACATCCCGTGAACTTTAATTTATGACGCTAAACTATTTACCACCAAACATAAAATCCTACTGTCCTACTTCCTTCCTATTAATATTATGAATGCGAAAGTTTTTGATGGATGTATTGTTACTCTTTTAATCAAAAAACACTGGACCGATTTTGATGAAACTTGGCAGTAATATAGCAATATATCAGAATAAAATATAGGTTTCTTTTTATAAGGATATGAGAAGTAGTTCTCTTGAGAGGCGGGTGAAACCGCTGGTACTACTAGTATAACATTTTTTAAATTATTCAATAACCAAGTTTAAAGGATTTTGTTGAGCCGGCAAGCATAATCTTTTTGCCAAATTTCATCGTAATGAGTTCAGCTATTTTATGATGATATTAACAAACTATGGCCGTTATAATATAGTGAGTAATTCATGCTAACGATTCATTCAGCAAAGATATTAGCTAGGTCCATAGTATTCATAAAAACGTTCAGAAGTGCATTCGACCATGATATTATTTATTTATTTTAAATTTTTAGTTTATTTACTGAATATCATTTAGATAATTTATGGTTAACTATCAGATTTGGTCTTCAATTTACTTGCGGGGTGATTATTTAATTATTTTTGCTACTGTACTTGATTAACTCTGAAATATAGATAAAGCCTAGATAATTATATAAGTATAGATCTTTATAATTTTTTTTTTTCTATTTAAAATTGTTGTCGTCCTTATCTTATTCCACGTGTACTTACATTATATACAAGATGGTACCTACTAGTTGACTTTAAGTACAAATTAATTATGGTCCAATTATGAATTTACTATCTGAAAATTCCTATTAAAATATTAATTGAATACGTACGTAATTTGTTACCAATTTACCTTATTTTTTATTTGTAAAAAGTGTTAAATGTTTTTGTATTTAAAAAAACCACACAGAGTCTTGACTATGGCCTAATTAAAATTACCGACGGTAAATATATCGCAGTCTGTTCGGATTAACGATGGATTTCCAAAACCTATCTATCCGTTGAATTGTGATTAGAGATCGAATTTTGACGTAAGGTTAAATCCACAGTCGCATATGTTACATACATTTAGTGGAAAAATAATTATCATAACTAAAATTAAATAATTACACGATATTAAGCCTAAACGGTAAAATGTAAGTTTCTAAAGTACCTCTAAAATAATAAGCCTCAAAAAACATTACAAGAATTATTTTAATAACATGGTTGACAGTTGTAATTTTTAAAATATTGGCTGTTTATCGCAGCGAGAATGTCAGTACAGTGGTTGCTACGGTAAAAGCTAATTCTAGAAACAGACCTCATTAAAACTAATATTGTTATTAACTTGACAACTTTTTGATGTAAGTACACCTTTTCTTTTTCAGACACCCGACTACAAACGAATCATTTGTAACTGAAAACTGAATTCCTATTTACTTTTCTGCAACTACTGCATTAATATCGCTTGGTCGGTTCGTGGTTAAATCATCTTATCTTTACGAGTTCCTCTATTTTTCGGACGGCAAGTTAAATTGGTGGGTCCCAGCTGTCATTTGAACATCTTTGGCTTTCGTTACGGGTAGACAGAAGTCAGAAAGTCTACCAAGGGGTATCAAGTTGCCCAGATACTCTAATTTAAACGCTGGTACTCGGCTGCATCCGATTAAACTAGAAACCAACCCCAACACAGCTGGTAAGAGGTAGGCAAATGATAATTATGATGATATTAAAGAGGACATCACTGTGGTATAATAATTATCCATTATGTACCTAGTTTGAAAACATCCCCCATCAAAGAATGATTTGAATTTTATCATAAAACCTAAACAATACTAACTTACCTATAACAGAAAAATTATGATGTTTCTTTTTGCAAATAAATATCTCTATTTAGCAATTTGTTGATCACGCATAATAAACTCGAGCTATAAACATACTCATTACATAAAAATAGTTGTTTTAAATCGTTTACATGGGGTACTTATTACAAGTTAATCTATTAGCTTTTACCCTGTTATAATGAAGCTTTATAATAATCTTTGCAATTTAAACATTAACCAGTTACGGTACTACATACTTATATTAATATAATTGCGTTTTATAACCAGCTGCTAGATAGTAATTAAATATTATATTATCACCTCTTACCTCGACTCGTAAAACTACTTTGAGGGTTTAAATAAAGAACGAGACTCGTGCTCCAAACAGCTTACGGCCGTTCCCAATAACCTATCTAACTCTGGATTTGCTTACCAGAGATAGAAATTTGACATTACTTGTATGGGGCTAATGTCAAAATTCTATCACTAGTAAGCAAATCCAGAGATAGACAGAATATTGATTTCCGCAGTTAGTCAGGTTTATCTGGTAGTAATTACAAATATATGCTCCAAAACCTTTATACTTAAACTAGCTTCCGAAAACGGTTTCACCCGCACCCGAGAGAAATACTTATATTTATAGAATTACTATATTTATGTTATTCTGATATATAAGCTATATTACTGCCAAGATTCATCAAAAGCCGTAAAGTAGTTTTTGCGTGATGTAACAAACATCCATACATACATTCTCCCGAACTTTAAAATTTATGATATTAGTAGGATATTGTTCTAGCAATTGATACGACTAATAATGTCTAGCTTTAATAAACGTACGGAGTAAATTTGTAGAAGCATTTTATGAAATACTAGCCAGCGGCCCCGTCCGCGTAACAATATAGAACTATCCTATATACGATATAAAACTTGTTACTATAATAAATTTAGACTATTATAAGCTATCTATAACTTTAAATACTTATACTACTTACTAAATAAAACTTATCAGATCGTGCGCCGACACATACCTGAGTAGCTGGAAGCGCGTTCGATATAAAAAAATTATTAAATATTTATTATTGATATAAAAAAAACATTAGACATTGCGTTATATTTATACAATATTTATGTTTCGAAGTTCACTTTTTATAATATAAGGAATAAGCCCAATGTTATGTATATTTTATACCATGTTCCTCTTCAACCACATCCCCATATTACAGTATACAGTTTCAGAGGTTCCAGATAAAGTCCTAGATAGCTATCTGACAGATAATTCCAAAGGATTCCATTAGGAAGTTATCAAAATCAAAAACATATCTATTCTAGGGTTTTATCTGTCAGAAATCTAGAACTCTATTTAGAACCATTGAAATGGGCCATTAAAATATAATTTATAAAATCTGATTGATAAATGGATTTTAGCCACTGGTATTTATTAATGAGTATATTAATATAATATTATGTAAATATACTTCTCCGTTTCTGTAGAATTTTAAGTTAAATATTTGTCTAAATAAGAACTGCATTGAAACTCCAGCGCAACGGCGCGGGGAGCGCTTGCGCACACTACTTGGCTTATACTTTACATAGATTTGAAACTAATTTAACAGTAAAAGTACTTTAAAAGTTCATTTTCAAATACTTTGGTTACTAAGACACCTATTTCTACTATAGATACAAATAAAAACCGAAATATCTTGTTAATTAATTTAGCTAATAATTTTATCACCTCTCTCTATCTATTACTATACAGCCTAAATATCAAAACCAGTATACAATTAAATAATTATAAGTACCGTCTAAAAATAATATGATAAAATAATATTCTTCATACATTATAGTTATAAGTATAGGCAAGACATATATAGAAAGTATAATATACTTAACAGTTTAAAGTTACTAAAACCACTGAAGAACGCGTGCGCACAGCATTCAAAACAGACGAAATATCAATAGTCAACATAAAGAAGCATAAAGTAAAAAAATATATAAATATGTACTAACTAACTTTATCCCTATAACTTTAGTTACACCAAGGATTCCTGGAACACGGGAAGCACTCGCGTGGGTAGGCCAATAACACGGACACCTATATATTTCCGCTTCAGATATATTTGTTAGCTAATTATTATTTTCAAAATATCATGGTATCATAATAGACTTCTATAAGTATCAATGTGTAAAAATATTTGACCTTTATTTAGTTGTTCTATTATTTACAGGAAGGGGAAAATCTTACCGGCTGATATAAAAATATATTATAATACTGCTCAAATTCCTAATGAAATACGATTATATAAAGACAATTGATAACCTGAGTATCTATATTATTTGTATTGAATAAGATATAATTAAGTACCTATCTAATTAACTAAGCTAATTATAGGTACAATTAAATAAGTATGGAGTCCCTGAAAAATTACGGAACGTACTATTTTGCTCCGGGAGTGTTACTTCAGACCATTTTCTCTTGTTCCAGCCATGTTAATGGTAAAAAAATAAGACAACTTAATTGTAAAGAGATGTTCTAAATATTTTGGCCAAAATAATGCAGTAATATAGCTAATTGTAATGGTTTGAATGCGTTTTCTTATAAGCTATATAAAAACAAAGTTAGAAAAAGTTATTTAAATTAATTATTCTAAGTTCAAATGAAGGAAAAATAAAAATAAATAAAGTTCTATCACATCAATAAAAATATAAACTGAAAACAAACTTTTAATTAAAACGAGGGAAAACTTATAAACAAAAGTAACTTTTAAAAAGTTTCGTACCCAGTGCATCGTTGCCCTGTCCTCGTATACTCCCATCTGGGGTTCAATTTTTTCGTTTGCTATTTTCGAATGTATGGGCCTCTGCCCCACAACACTGCAGCACTCACTCGCGGGACATGCGTGCGATCTTGGTCGCTGCCGTGGCGCAACTAGCTCAAGAAGGATTTTGCCCCACCAGCGAAGGTGGGCCGATCACCGCCCAGAGCTACGCCCCTCCCCACCAAGATTAACCATTTTTTTAAATCTCTGTTTACGATTTTTTTCTACCGTTTAAAGCATTTCGGCGCAATAAACGCTTGCAATTTTTTCATTCAGTCATTTGTGGCGAAAAGTTATAGCTACGTTTTTATCAAAATTATCATATTGTTTGGATAATTTTATGGCTTGTGCTTTTATTGTACTGTATTCTTATATCAATAAAATATTATACTAAGTTTTTTATTTCAGATTTACAGTAACCAACAGAATTCTTTTAAGTTTTACGAGTATAATATTTCCAAATTAATAATATATCAAGAATTGTCTTTTAATAAATATATTAAATTATATCAACTTTAGTCTAAGAACTTAACGATAAATGCAATATAAATACTATAACATGTTTCGGTATTATTAAATACAATCAGTTTATTTTGGGACAATTGAGTTTATAATTCAGTTTTGAAAGCATCAAAATGAAAGTCCAGATTCAAAATTCAATACTAAAATTTTTAATATGTAGCTAGGTACGAAAACACACACAATACTTATAAGAAAACATTACAAAATATAGGAAGACAGGTACCATGAACAGAAAAATATTATATAATTAAATCATAACTAAAATAATTTTTGGTTTTACTATTCTTCTTTATTGCGATTGGTCACCGAACAACCTGAAAAGAAGCAATAAAATATTTTATTATAATAAACCAATATTATACATATTTTTAAAATGACTTGCAAGGCAACGCAGCGCCATCTATGATTTTCAATCGACATCATTAACTTCTCTTTCGAGAGTTTAGAGGTAAGGAAGAAATAGGCATTTCAAATCAAATGAAAGTGGACCAAAGATAATTTATTTTAAAATTACCGTGTAATAGATATCTGTGGACATTTTTCAAATAATATATATAGACCAAGTTCAAGGATCCACTGATCCCTCCTTCTTCTATAACGGCGGAATGACGATTCATTTGTTACGAAAAAATCCTTTTAAAAATTACCATTTAATCATTTTAATAAAAACCCAGTCAGAACTTTGCTGCTATCCGTACATAAAACAAGCATAGAAATATAAACGGTAGACTGACACCGTTTAACTCAACGGATTTAATAACTTTTCACCATTAACTAATTTCGGAGTAGTACTCCTTCTAGAATACATTAATATAGTTACTATAGTAAACTTCTTGTACCTACTTATCTGAAGTCTGAATCAAATATAGGATGACTGTCAATAAGCGACCGATACTTGAGAACATGTGATTCTGCTGATGATTACAAACTACTTTCCCCAATAATATTTTTTTAATAATTTCTTTAATCTTATAAACCACCACAAAGTTCAAAGTTTGGAATATCTGTTACAATAGGGTATAGTGCTAAAACCCAATAAGTGTGAAATTGTTACTTTCGAGTTACATTTCAGTTATGGCTAAACATTGCCACTGTTGGGTTATTACACAAAGTAATTTGCTTTACACATTGAAATCTGGTTATTTGATTACACCTATTGAAAGAGCGTAAAAAATCATCAAGATGGACCAAACAATCATTTTTCGATTTTTTGACACTAATTAGGTTTTAACTCTGTACCACAATAATAATATCGATTATTGTGATTTAACTATAGAGATTAAAAAAAACTTTTTATGTGTATAGGTAATCACGTGTTCAAGCACCGGTCACTAATTATAAGTCGCTCTATATACCTAGGTTCAGACGACAGCACATCAAGTTACCACAATCTGTCAAATTTCTACAATAGATTTTCAACCTTATCACAATAGAGGTAGGTTAATTTGACTGGTAAAATTTGACGGATTCGGGTACCGTAACCTACATTGTTTATCCGTATTAAAAAATCAGATTTCATAATCTAAAGCCGATTATTTACTTCCAATGCATTTTCAGTTATCAAAAATAGCAGTTGCATAAATTGAAACTAACATGGAAGCGATATTAAATTCCTGGAAGTGAAACCAGCGAAGCTATTTGCGTATTTCAATACAATTGAAACGTTTAAACCGCTGAATCGACTGATAACGGATAAATTACCACACCTTATATCTAATGTTAATTTTACCAAGTTAACATTAGATACAAGGTGTAATCTTGTATTCGCGGTAATAAATGCCTGAAAGCAATTTTTTAACGTCTCGGAAACTTCTTACAGTTCAAATGTAATCCGAAATACTACAATATTTTGCATAATAAGTTTATGGGGTTTCATTTGAATTAATTGGTTCTGAGGAATTTATTTGAATCAAGAATCAGGAATTATTTATAAGTACTATTAGTACTATTACCGAATAATAAGATCACACCTCACGTCTCTCACTGCTGGATAAAAGCTCCCCCAATCTGGGCATACGTGTTGATAAGCGTAGTGTTATATTTTTTAACTTCGGAGAACTACTACCTCCTAGTATTAATTTAATATCCCACTTGATGATGCATGGTGGGTATACCATCACCAGTCGGTCACCACAGCCTCGTCTGTTTGTCAGCAGGGTACCCTATGATGATGTTGGCAATTGGGCAGGTCGATATTTTTTTCCCCTTTTTTATGAATATAGGTATCAATATAAAAATCGTTCGGAAATGAAAATCTTTCATGAAGATCGTATGAATACATCAATATTATAGTGCAACCGATTTAATCATCTGATACTTTTGTTATTTAAAAAAAAACTATTTTCATTAATTCTTTTCTTTTTTTCATTCTTTTCTGTTATATAGAGAAAAGTTTGACCATCTTAAAGCACATTTTAAAAATAAAGCTTATGAGCAATTTATAACTCCATGGTCTACGAGCCTACCGGGCTACATCAACAACGATTATACGCGCGCCGTGAAGTTTCACAGTAAAATAAATTCTTTGGCTCTAACATTACAGTTGGAAATAGAACGCCTCTCCCTAACGCCTTATTAATTGACACGTGGTTATTAATCTACTTACATACGAGTATTGTGCGAATTCTTTTCGCCTAA
The DNA here is from genome assembly GCA_002382865.2 of Heliothis virescens. Classification (NCBI taxonomy): domain Eukaryota; kingdom Metazoa; phylum Arthropoda; class Insecta; order Lepidoptera; family Noctuidae; genus Heliothis; species Heliothis virescens. The sequence continues at coordinate 5,750,793 of NWSH02000323.1, forward strand.
ATCATACCGATTATCAGGTAGATACAAAATGATATTCTTTAGTGGAAAAAATAAATATTTAGGTAGGTAATTTTTTTAGAGTAAATTATTTAAGCTCAATCCTTCTCCGTGTGAGAGGAGGCCTGTGCCCAGCAGTGGGACGATAAAAAGGCTACTAAAAAAAAAAAAAAAAAAAAAAATTTAGAGAATACCTAATTGAGAGACTACAAAAGCGACTCACGAAACTAAAGAAAAGCGAAAATATATTGCTATGACTCATAGTCGAAATGGAATTTGACTGGACGAATAATCATCAAACACGCTGCGCATAGTATCCATGAATTTATACGGACAATGTCGGACAGAAACTTTATTACATTTTTTTAAAGAAAACATCATTTTTTTTTTTTATAATTAAGTCAACTACTAGGGTTGCCAACCATATTGGTTTTCACCAAAATTTTCAAAATACTGTTCAGTTACAGCATCAAAATGCAGACACAGCTCATAAAAATATGCGTTAAAACCAGCGGTCGGCAACGCGCGGCCCGCGGGCCGCATGCGGCCCGCGCAGGTCATATTTGCGGCCCGAGAATGTTTTGTAAATATGTCCTAATAATATCAAAATAAATGCGTAAACAAACCGCAAGCAACCGTATAGTCAATAGTGTGTAACGCGCTTCGATGAAATGTGCATATATCAGAGAATTTACATTTCTTACTTTAACTAAAACTGTTCTTATATGGTCCTCATCTCTGTCATTCGGTAATGTAACCAAAAGGCTGGCAACATTGCCACGTTGAATGGCTCAAACATATAGTTGCCAATGAGACTACTATATTTGCGCCGCTTGAGGTTCTCTGCTTGTGCAGCGGCAGAGCCAGCACAACACGTAGTCCTGGGAAGGTGGAATGGTGCAAGAGTGTCGACGCAGGTCGCGTCCCACACTAAAGTCCTACCCAACTTTCACGGAAATAGCGGCATGCCGTCTGGTCTCTTGCCATCGTCACGTGCTAACATGACGCGTTCATTCAAGTACGGCTGGAACGCCGACGGTAACAAGAGTGGGACGGGTCACGTCGTTGATGTTCGCATGCCGTGGTATGCGGCCCGCACTGCGGCTGCACGACAGGCCGTGGTGACCGAGGCTGTTGACGAGGAGATGAGGCGATGAGGAGAGCAGCATGGAGCACCCAGACGGAGGCAAACAGCGAGTCTGAAAGTGGTGTCATCAAACATGGTGCCTATATTTGATGACGGGAGAGCGAAGAGCCAAAGACCCGACTCCCATTCACCCACAGCAGTAGACGAGCTCGCTCCGCAAGTAATTGGTAGGTCGGTGTTCGGGCATGCGACTTTCCAGGCATTTATAGCGCCAACCATGCATGGCACCTCAAAATTGACCAGTGTGGTGGGTAATATTTTCCTGATCAATTTTTCCGTGCCATGGATGGAGGAAGTAAATGAATACTGGAAATTTTGCCGAATCAAAAATTCTCCCATGCGGATAGGAAGCGTAGTTTGAGTTCAAGCTCGTCCAAGGTCACATTTAAGATCGTCGCCACCTTTTGCGAGGCCGAGATGCTAGCAAAGGAGGCGGCAGAATGGGAAAGAGAGACTGCTTCCTCTCCCTTCTCGCAGCAGACGCACTGGGCGTCGTGGCAGACTTTCAGCCACCATAGGGCGCAGCCTCAGGACGACCGACTCGGTGCGTCTTGCCGTCCGACCAGCAGCAAGCCTCGAGGCGGCGACGTCGTGCTCCGCGCGCGCCTCATAGTGGAGTCCTGCGGCCGGGGTGACGGTCGCAGTGTGTGACGGGTCCCGCCAGACCATCTGGTGGGCCAATACCCGTCGGGGGATAGGACGAATGCTTCGGCGATACCCAACCCTCCGACACATGGGTACATGAGGAACACGGGTTGGTTTTTAGTCAGTAAGAGTCTGACAGTCCCCTTCGCTCTTCCCCGAGGGCGGAGAGTCTCCATGAGGATTTGCCAATCCGACACCAAAAAAAGGCCCACATTTAAGATGGATAAGTTAATTTGGGGCAAAACAACAGTAACATTCGGGTTCTGGAGTTTATATCACAAGTGCGGCCCACCGTTAAATTTTTTTGCTACCTAGTGGCCCTTGCCTACCAAAAGGTTGCCGACCGCTGGTTTAAACAATAAGCAAATCGAATACTGTTCATATTTCTAAAATACTGTTTAAAATTCTCAAGAACCTAACTTTATCTGGATTTGCATACCAGAGATAGAATTTTGACATTAGCCCCAACCCCATTCAAGAGTAAGCAAATCCAGAGATAGACCGAATATTGAATTCCGCAGTTAGTGACACGATGTTTATCCTTACAGCCTGTATGTATACGGCCATATGTAGATTTGAGCAAGCCGCAGTTATTTCTTTTATAGGAAGGCTCTAAATCCCTGAATAGCTTCGACGTTTGTGAAAAATTTTACTCTGCAGCGTTTTCAGATTTAGGTAACTTTTTCTGTTGACTACGAGTGTTCGTGAAATAAGTATTGCCTAAACTTAATTGATTAGTTTTTTACTCGACAAATGGCGCTAGCGTTGTCATAGCAAATAAATGCAGGTGATATATTAATTTAAATTTGTGAATAGGAAAAATAATCAAATGTTGTATTACCATCCCAAACTTTGATGTGAGATTTGGTGGTACCATATGGGTAGTACGCCTCCTCGGTTCCAGTCACATTTTCGACGTAGGGTTGAAGCCAGGCGTGGGCGTGACAACTGCAATTCAGGGCATATTTTGCGCAATCCTCGCAGGGCAATCTGTCTGTCTTGTAATGGAGCCAACCAAACCATTCGGAAGTTACCTGAAAAAATATAGTAATGTGTAGGTCATATTTCCGTCGTGTCGCAATCATATTTCTTATTCGTTTTATAGCAGGTAAGTTAGTACTATTTTTACAGTTGTCTTTTAACAGGGAACTATTCATCAGTACCGAAACTAGGGCGGTGCACAGACTCAGAGATCAAGAGGGGCGCAGACCATGTCTTACCAAGTCTTCCACATTCACCTAGGCTACCTACAGGCTACAGGCTACCTACCCAGGCTATACAGCAAACAAGTCTACATACATATACATACATGCAATAATCTTGTATGCATATAATAAAAAAATATGATTTTGACTTGACTGATTTGACTATGACTTTGACTATGACTGAATATTTTTTAGAAAAAATTACTGATATGCATTAATTGCAAGCTACAGAGGCCGAAAGAATAGTTTTTAGTATTTTTGTCTGTTTGTCTTTTCGCGATGGAATCAAAAATGGCTCAACCGATGTGAATGAGGTTTTTTTGTCAGTATGCAGCCACTGACTTTCTGCATAATGAGCTGTTTATTTCGACTAATTAATTAAAATTAAAAATATTGCGTTTATTCTAGGATAAAGAAGCGACCAATTTAAGTAGAACTCTTATAAACATTCTATTAAGTGGAGATCAATTGTTACTAGTCGTTGGATGGCCGCCTATACAGGGTTACTTGTAATTCGACGTATGTCCAGAAGGAGCTGATATAAGGACCTAAGAGCCACAAATTAAGCCAGTCTTATCCCTAAGCAAAGTTCAGTTCAGTTTTCCGAGATATCTGCAATTTTTTGATTTTTGGAAAATTCCCCTAAATTCATCGTTTGATTACAGATTTCTCGAAAAGCCATCACATATTAAAAAAAATCCATTGGGATACATTGTTGTACTTGATACCTTTTCATCACTAATTTCGAATACAAAATTAACACTGGAATAAAAACTATGAGCTATTTAAAAAGTAATACATAGCAAAATTTTGTATGACGATTTCAGTAAATGTATGGCACTAGGCGTACGAATGGTAAGGATAAGTTGCTCATTGTCTAGGCTATCAAAAAAATATAAAAGTTACAATGAAATGTGAATGGTGTGATAATGGCCAAAAAACGTCACGTAAGCTTGTCTGTTTTAACTTCATTAGTTCCAAGATTATAGCGTTGGTTCTTATTTTATGTTTACTTTGACACCTCAAACTAACTAAAACTTGTCGTTCAAACCCTCTTTCGCTCTGCTCTAGACATATTCTTCATTCACGTTTCCTTTGTACCTATTTTGCAAAATTTTTAAAATCCTCATAATTAGAAATAAATCGCACGTTTATTTCACCTTGCTAGCAATATTATAGGCCTCAAACTACCATAAAAAAGTATGTTCCGCAAACCATAATAATAAAATATATTTTCATGTTTTTTTTTTCAATTAGTGCTACCTACATCTATGATGTGTTAACATGTGTTATTATGACACAAATAGATTATACGTTTCAGTTGCATAATACTGCAATTTCTTCAGTCTCGTTGACTGTCGCCATCTAACGTTAACTTGACTGAACTAAGTTGGAGATTCAGCATTCAGCTGCGCGCGTATTTGTAGACAGCCAAAGAGCTACGCAGTTTCTAATTGTAAAGGTAGATGTCTCTTTAGTGAGAACTCCTCGATACTTCTGGTGTCCTAGTACCGCAAGGTAAATTCACTAAAAGCCCGGATTTTGGCCTGAAGTACTAGGACATCATGACCAGCGAAGAGATGTCACGCATGCGAAAACTGCGAAAATGAACACCGTGAGCAAAGTGTCGTTTTTGAACGCAGTCACACCGAAGTTATGTATTTTCATGATTATTTTTAAAAATGTTCACACGTAATTTACAGGATTATATTATTATTTGATGGTACCCTTTTACCGAATATGCAATACAGTAGTGTGTGTCAACTCGCTCATACTAAATACTTCGGAAATCGTTGAGTAAAACTGGATACGAAACAAACTTGTAAAATTTAAAATCGCCACTGTGTAAAAGCGCCCATGTCGCCTCTGCGGAAATCAATATTCTGTCTATCTCTGGATTTGCTTACTAGTGATAGGATCTTGACATTAGCCCCATACAAGTAATGTCAAATTCCTATCTTTGGTAAGCAAATCCAGAGTTAGATAGGTTATTGGGAACGGCCGTAATTGATGGTAGATAGGTATGTTGGTGGTGGTATTTGTCAGTGTTGTTTTTTCAATTAATAATTGAAATCAAGTGATATGTTTAGTGCCTTTCTTCTTTTTTTGACCGGTGTCGATCTTGAGTGTTAGTTCTTCGAAAGTGGAGTATTTGTGCGTCGTTTATGATTGCAATAACACGAATAGATTCCTAACCTATATTGGCGTTAATAACAGCGCAGTTTTCCACCACCACAAAATTGTATGAAATATAGGTATGTAATTTCATGGAGCTGTATGTAATTCTACCAGGATTCTCCATTCTAGGTTGCACGTAAGTTGTGTTCTATACTTATGTAATATTAAATTAAATATCGACCCATAACATTACAAGTGTCTCGTTTGATGAACTATACGTGTAATAGGTAGAGTATCTCTCCAAGTATGGATTAAATGGAACAGGGATGGGGACAGGGTTATTCACCAAACTTTTGTATTCACAATTTGGGTCAAACGACAATGGGCAACTTGTATGGGATTTGGTACCAACTCCAAGAGTAACGTGAAGAATAATAAAAGCGATGGGGCTTGTTTCAATTACCTCTCCGATCTGAGTAATCATCGAATTTGGTTCGACAAAAAAAATTGTTTTGTCATCCAAATACGCAAATGCATTATGAGAAATATGTCGCCTGTGTAATCATTTTAACTAATAGACATGCGATACAATCTCCAAGGGCTGTAATCCTTACTTAATATTATAAATGCGAAAGTAACTCTGTCTGTCTGTCTGTCTGTTACGCTTTCACGCCTAAACCAGTGAGCCGATTTTGATGAAATTTGGTACAGAGATAGAATAGACCCTGAGGAACAACATAGGCTTTTTTTTATCCGGGTGCGGGAAATAGTTCCCTCGGGAAGCGGGCGAAGCCGCTGGCAGAAGCTAGTATAATATATTTTATACCCATATTATAATCTTAAGGAAAGACCTTTATATAGAAATACTGAAAACCATCAGGGGATTATTTTTACATTATAATTATATTATTGTGTAGGTTTTCAAGCATAGGTTTATTATTGTGGAAAATATTTGTTTTTTTTTCCTAGGCATAGGTTTCTTTTTCGAAAAGTGTTATAGATGCTAATTTTAGAATTAATTTTGAGAAAACGATTATTGCTAAATTTTGTTTCGAAACAAACCTTTTGGTTCGAAGTCCCGAAAGAAATATACATCGAATGTAATGATAAAAAATGATAACTTTTTAAGTTGTAGAAACCTGATAAGTGCTTACTTAATATTCCTCAGATATCATTATATAAAGAAGATATATAATATAATAACTGTCATAATGTAACTTAAGTAATTTAAATAGACAGAATGTAGATAAATATAAAAAAAGAAAATATTGTGATTTATTTTATAGAACTTGTTGTTCTAATACAGATTTTTCTAATTTCATGTTATCCTGTACGAGTTGTACGAGTATTGAAGGTGAAGGGTGAAGATAATAACTGAGCGACTTCATCTTCAATATGCAGCAAGATGGTGGTAACCAATATGGTCAAACTTTAGAATGTGTGTACTAGCCAACACGGTCAAATAAGTACGTCATATTTTATTATAGGTACCACATGTATGAATTTTTGTATACTACATGTATTGATTTGTATAGAATTGGTTCTTCAAACTATACAGACAGAATTGTGTTGCTGGGGAGTTTGTTCCACCATTTCTTCTTCCCTGCCAAAATGCATACGAAGTGGTGAAGGGCGGGCGTTTTTGGGGCTGTTTTTTGTGCACTTGACCTTCAAAAAGTGCTGATTTTCAGCCTACATTGAATCAATGCTTTTTGATTTTGATCTTGGTTGTGCAGGATACAAGGAATCTTCTACTCCAAGAATATATATTTTCCGTCGGGGCTGCGGGTTGTACGAAAGCGTTACCGCGGCCCTGGCACACAAAGGGCTCCCGAAGAAACACGGTGAGTTTTAGTCAGTAAAAGTCTGACACTCCCTTCCGCTATCACCCACAGCGGGAGGGGTCATACTGATGATTTCCCATCGATATAAAAAAAAAGAATATATATTATTTCGGATTTGTAGAATCTTTCTATGATGAGTTTAGGATGAAATCAACTTCGCCATACGAGGCAAACGACCAGTTTCATAGGTCCTAGATAAAGTTCTAGATAGCTATCTGACACATGCCATAGAAAAGTTGACAAAATTAGAACATTTCAATGGCACTATGTCACTGACACTGTCTAAACTAGCCGCGTCTCGCAAAGCATGTTTGCTTGACACAATTGTTTTCGCCAAAGAGTTAGAATCCATACTTGATTCATTAATATATATTTTTTTTGTTTATTAAGTATCAGTAATTTATGAAGTGACACGTCACTGAAGGTGAGAAATTGGCAACAGTGATTTATACCACTTATACCTTCATCTATACGATAGCATTTGGCGAAGTTAGAAATGCGGAGTTTTTATATCAATAAGTTCTATCAATATTAATTAATGCCATAGAATGTATTACGTTCTATTGTTATTTATACACCGTGTTCCTGAGGATATGCATTAATTTTGATTAATACTTCTATAGCTCTTGTGAAACATTTAGTACAAAAGAAGTAGTAGTTTAAATGGCATAGTTTTTAAGTTTTTGGTAATTTAAGTTGTGCTTTAAGAAAGTCTTTATTTGTGAAATGTTGCCACTTTGTACAGCCATAAGGTAAAGAGTAATTCATATTAGACAAATTTCATCTACCTAAGCATTAAGTTTGTATAATTTTGTAAAAAATTGACAATTTAATGGACTGAATAACATGCCGAAGTTAATGTACAACCTTAGGAACACGGTGTACTTATATATTTTTAAGTATATTTTATGTCAATTAAATGTATTTAATTTAATTAAAAAATAATATTTTGATTTATTTTTTTATTGAATTTTGTAGCATTCGATTTTTTATTCCGATTATTATTATTTAGATTTTGTAACATTTTTAACTTATTTATTATCAAAAACGATTTAAGAAAATTCACTGGGTACAGCTAACATTTCTCTCTGTAAGCCTTGTGCATGCCTGTAAGTGACTTATTTACAGAACTAATTATGTATTTATGTATCTGTAACTGAATTTGTAAATAAGTTGTTGGTGTGTCTTGTGAATAATAAATAATACGTTTTAATTAAAATACTACAGGTGATAAAATTGTATTAAATTGGACAGCGATTTTAATTACTTATGTTTAAGAAAAATATTGATAAGGTTTTTTGTAATTTGCTTATCTGTCTTCGATCGATCGGCCGAAAAGAATAAAGACCATATTGAAATCTCATCCAGAATTTTATTTAAGAAGACATCAGTAAGTATTGCAGCGAAGTCCCCCCTCCACTACATTATCTATCATCAAAAAATTATCGCCGTCTTTGTATATTCTCTTTTTAAGGTACCGTAAGTACCCAAAGGGTAAAACGGGACCCTATTACTAAGACTCCGTCGTCTGTCTGTCTGTCTCCACGCTGTATCTCGTTAACCTTGATAGCTAGAAAGCTGAAATTTTCACAAATGATATAAGTATTTCATTATTATTTGGCTAGTTGTAGGTAATAGATACGTTAATTTTTCATAGGTAATGGTACGGAACCCTTCGTGCATGAGTCCAACTCGCACTTGGCCGGATTTTTTTTATCTTATATCTCATTTAAGATCTTGCTCTCGATGGCAACCTTTTAATGCTGTTCAAAACAGACAATATTGTTGCCGAGTGCTAAGTATAACATAACATTCATATAGGTATAGAAGAGCTCGTGGCTAAGGTCCGGTTGTTCGTACATGACAGCGACGTAAAAGTTAAAATTTTACGCCTGTCAATTTTGACTACGGTAAAAAAAATTACGTTGGTTATCTTTGCATTCAGTTGCCCAAATATATTTTACGCGACGGTAAAATTAGACAAAGGTTAAAAGTGTTGGCAGTACAATTTCGTATGTCTTCCCATAATTTTCGATGGGTAATATTTTTTGACTGTCAACATTGCGTTAGTTGTCTGTCATGTTGTCATTGTTGTTTTGAAGGAAATATATTATTTTCATTTCAAAACATACGTTTTCATATCAATCGACATAAATTTTGGCTGTTACGGAAGAAAAATACCACTTTACTAACTCGAAGTGTATTCGCCAGAATGCTGGCTAATAAATCAAAGTAAGTGCTTATTATTTCTTAGCAACCGCGGTGTTTTTAACATTGTCTCTTGGTGTGTAAAATAATTATTACGTATGCTTTATTCCAGGGAAAGAGGATCTAACTTTACAAGCAATGAGCTTGAATTGCTGAAAATAAACACATATTAATGTTCAAGAAAACTGATGCGGTTTCCCAAGCACAAAAAGAAAAAACACG
>NWSH02000323.1:5762725-5848185 GCA_002382865.2 Heliothis virescens
TCACTTTTGATACAGATTCTCACCGGACACACATTGTTTCGGGAGGTACCTGCATCGCATCGGGACGCCGTCGCCTCCTACTGCGAAGCGGTTATGCTAGAGAAGGACACGGCGGAGCGATTGCAAGTTCGCACCGCTCAACCTAGCCACTGCAGCAGACGTGGAAGACAAAAATAAACGACCCGTAGTGACAAAATAAAAGAGTCTGATAAATAATTTTTTTTTTTCATTTCATTCCATCCTCAGGTCAGCTCTAAAACTTCATTGGTTTGTAGTGTCATCAGCCTGCTGCTCACTAGGTACCGGGTTCGATTCCCGGGTCAGACCGAAATCACTTTTTGGGTTTTAGAAACTTTCACAAAAAACAGGCAGTTAGTTATTCATACATCCATGCATCGGAGAGCACGTTAATGTCGGTCCTGCACCTAATCTCTGTCCCGTCGTATCAGATTTTCCATCCCATAGGGCTATGAGAGTGAGGGAATAGGGAGTGCACCTGTGTCAGACGAGTTTGAGTTTGAGACGAGAATCTAATAAATTTACAAGCATTTTTCAACAAATTCCACGACACTCTCAAGCGAGCTCCAAAATCTATTTCCTCGCATAAATAAAAATCAGTTCATGGACGAAAATTTCTTTCTTCTTTGTCAGATACATGTCTAAATACAAATACGTCACCAGAAGAACTATCTTCATTATTTAAATCCAAAACAAAATCTCTCTGATCCCATTTTAAACAATAGTAAGACAATATTTTATTGATAAACTGAAATCTGTAAGAGTTAACTAAAGATTTTACTGTTGTCAAAATTTTAACCGCCCTCACCCTGTCGGTTAGTTTAACCACTGTCAAATCTGGAATTTGACCTCTCGTTAAAGTAACCGCTACTCCAACAACGCTTTTTAAATTTGACATCGGTTAATTTTACTTTAACCAAAATTTAACCCTGAAGTTGACGTAACCGAGCTTCGAGCAACCGGGCCTAAGTGAAAGCTGCTTGGATCGATCGATCATAAAGTAAAGCAACGCTTGGCGCGGTCGGTCCGTGGATAGCTGACCATCTTGTCATAAAGAGTTCTTCCGTGTTTCGGAAGGCACGATAAACTGGTCATTTGACCATCTTTGGCAGACCTTACGGTTAGTCAGAAGCCAGAAAGTCCTTCAACCAGTCTTACCTACCAATGGGTATCGGGTTGCCCGGGTAACTGAATTATGGAGGTCAGTCTGGAGAGCTTGTTCCACCATTTCTTCTTCCCAGCCAAAACACATAAGAAGTGGTGAAGGGCGGGCGTTTTTGGGGCTGTCTTTTGTATACTTAACCTTCAAAAAGTGCTGATTTTCAGCCTACTTTGAATAAATGCTTTTTGATTTTGAATTTTGATTCAGACGGGTGTCGCTCCATGTAAAACACTGATTCGCAGCTGCATCCGACTGGAAGGCGACCCCAAGATAGTTGGGAAAAGGCTAGGCATCTGCCTAGAAATCATGTATGACGGAAATGGCATACATGATTTCTAGGCAGATGCCTAGCCTTTTTCTAGCTTTAACCACTAAGGTAGCAGCACCCGCGACGGAAGCTTAAAAAATGGAGTTACCAAGTTTCGTTAAAATCCGTCAAGTAGTTTTTGTTTCTATAACGGTTATACAGACAAACCAAAACTTTTCTCATTGCACTTTTCACACAACAACAACAACAACGATACGAATTGGTTGAAAATTGCTAAAATTTACCACTCACATTAGGTATGGAGTCAAAAAGTTGATAAATGACCCTATCCACATTCTTCTTCCATTTGATCCATACTTCGAGGAAGACTCTATACGTGCTTTTTTTGCCTTATGGCCTCAAGTTTGGCCGAAAATAAATTAGTTTTAAGGTTTTCTTATAATCTCACCTGACTAGCATCATAATCCCATCTGAAGTTGAGATTGTGTTCCACCCAACGGCTGCGGCCGATCATGTAGTTACAGTTCGTGTAATACTTGTTACCACTCGCATCACAGCCCACGTATTTCCCTTCCTAAAGGAGAACAAAAAAAAAATGTAGATAAAAGACAATGCCCAATTTTGTATGGAAGTTGGTCCAAGTGCTGCGTACACAGCTCACATGATGTATTTATGTTCCTGAGACAATCATAAGGTAAATCTGGCTTTCTAAGCGCATAAAGATTTATTGCAGGTGTCCACAGAAAAACCGCCGTTATTCTTTGGGCACTAAATAAAACGCAATGATGATTCCTATGTTTGACTAGTACAGACAACAGCAGGTGACGGTCACGATTCTGTCAAATTTTACCAGTCAAACATTAACCTACCTCCATTGTAATAAGGTCAAAAATCTATTGCAGAACTTTGACAGATTATGGTAACTTGATGTGCTGTCGTCTGTACTTCCCGTTTGGATGGAAACTTACATGCCTACATGCGATTTGTTTTATCACTGAATAAAGGCATACGTAACAGGATAAAATACCACGGACGGGACGGGACGTGACTGCTACGTTCACGACGGGAACGTGTTGTTAATGCATAGGTACGTACCGTGACAGTGATTTGAATCTAACGTACTAGTGTTGTAAAGAAGGAAAGATGGATTTTTATTTCAAGAAATGGCTTTAACTGCTGTTGCTCTTGATGATGAAATAGTTAAGAGCATGAAGGAGCGAAGTAACTGTACAATGTACATACGCAGCGGAAACACGGACGTGCTCCGTCCCGTCCGTGACTCCGTGACATATGCGCTTCCATATACATTTTGTATGGAACTGTATTTATAAAATTTCCCGTTCTGCCCCGTCCCGTCCATGGTATTATTACGTTACATATGCAGAGGCCTTAAGTTTAAAATACAGGCGAATTATCTAAGAGAGGGAAAGAATCGTAGGACATAGTAGTACACCTATCTACTACGTAGCAAATTCGGTGAAAGAAAACTATGTGCATGATGGAAATCTCAGTTGTTTGCTTACCTTCAATGCATCATATCTCCACATTTTATACCCAGTTTTCATCAGACCACCGTTTTGTCGTATAATCCTGAAAAGTCTCGCCCATTTGTCTAGTGCAAGGAACGACATTTTCTATGTTTTAATACTTGATGCTACTGTATTTTTATTATGAACTAAATATTATTTACTATTTGGAAAAGGTTTTTTGTTTGCCAATTTGCCATAAACGTCAAAGGTATTGACAAATAAATGTACGACTTTGAATGCAGGTTGAAACATTGTCTTAGTTTATAAAGGCCCAATATATAGTTTTCATGTGCGAAAATGATTTTCTGCATTTTAAGTTCAATCTATGCTACCTAAATATATGCTAAATATGCAAATATTTTGGACACATTGTTCGAAACCAATACTCCATGGAAATACTCGTTGTCCAAGGGAGAGTGGAAGGCAGGCGGTCACGCGGTCGATCACCTACGCGCTGGAGAGACTTATTATATTAAAAGCTGCGACACAAACCGCCATAGTCCAATGTTCCCGAAACGCTGAAGATCGCAACAAGTGGAGGCGCATCGCGGGAGCTGCATTATTATCAAAAGAAGACGCATCATCATAAAACCACAACCACTCCGTCAAGGGTGGAGACGACTGAATAAAGATGCTAATATAGAAAAGAAACATTTCTTCCTTTGCTTCTAAAGGCTCCGACAGTGCTTAACCGATTTGAAAAAAAAACACTGTTGGAATTATATAGCTATATATTTTTTTCCGATTCCTTCAGAACGCGGATGAAACCGCAGGAAAATAGCTAGTATTTGATAAAGACGAACTGTACCTGGGGGCACGTAAAGCAGTCTGTAGCTAATAAGCAGTTGTTATCGCAATTTGAAGTTAAAGGCCGTCAGGCTGATTCGAGATTATTCGAGGCCTGAGGAGGATGCTGATTTACTTATTTGAACTTTTGCTCTAGGGCCTGATAAACGATTAAAAACTGCAGCTCATTCGTTCGTATATATCAGAATAACATTAGACTTTTTATTAGGGTACGGGATAAATATAAATATGATTTTTTATTGATATTTGAAAACTACTAGGATTTCATATCTCACAAGTAGGTAGGACTAGCAGTACTAAATCCACTAACTGATATTTATGTATCATAATATCTTAGATATCTTGCAAATCGCATGGGATGCCATGCATCTTCAATTTACTAGCTCAGCAAGTGACCAGACCATCACACGCTGATTTTCAGCTGGAACCCACGACGGCCATGCTCTAGAAACCAACCTTGTTATAAAACTGCTACCATCCCAAGTTTCTTCTAACATCTTCTACAACGTTGTTAATACTTATTGTAAACGTGTGTGTATTTGTGGGTGTGAGCGTAGTGTCTAAAAATTTTAACTTTCAGAAAGACCAAAAACAAAATATAAAACAGCAATTACTCAAGGCTTGAGTGTTTATGATAGAAGAGGTAACATAGACATTTTCACACTGTTTTTGGTGTCAAATTATTTTAGTTTCATCTTAAAACTGTAGGTAGATATAGCCCTGCCGCGATATTAGATATTGAACTGACTTTCTTTTTTTTAATAGCCTTTTTATCGTCCCACTGCTGGACACAGGCCTCCTCTCAGACGGAGAAGGATTGAGCAATAATCACCACGCTTGTTCAATGCGGGTTGGTGATTTCAGACTTTATAGTCCAGGTTCCCTCAAGATGTTTTTCCTTCACCTTTAACTGACTACTGATTGAATATTGACTATGGGAAATTCTAAATAAAACCCAAAGAAAGCAACGTAATAATTTATTTATTAATCACTTGATTCACATACAGATTCACAGCCTAATCCAGAAATAAGAACGAACAATAAAATGACAGATCTCTCGCAAATCGTGGCGCGAGCTTCGCTTGTACTCTAAAAATTCTACGATGTAAGGTCTGGTACAATTTTCCTAAATAGCTTTCAAACGTCTGAACCTGTACTTTCCACATATCCCTTTAAATCATAATAAAATTGTTATTTAAAAGATATTGGTAGATTTGACACAATAAGTTTCATCAAGTGCCCTTCATTATATAGGAAAACAATAATATAGGTACATGCAAAGCTCGCGCTAAGTGATATAAGTACATAACATTACAACACTTCGTAAATAACATAATGAATACTTTAAACAAATTAAATAAAGCCATTTACTTGGGAAGACATTCTCGGGTGCGAAGTTAACTTATTTATAATAAAATGTGGAGACAGCTAGGATGACACATATACAAATAATTTATTTAGATCAACCTTAATTAAATCCACAGACAATTTATACAGAAATTAATCACAATATGCACAACAGTAACAATTATGTATTTTTTGATAAACTTTCTGCTATAGTTAAAAGACAAGTCAGGTTTCAATATGATTTCGATGGCGACCTTTGTACACTCAGATTTCAAATTCCTCCATTCCTATTTAACGTTACAAATTTTGGCCTAGCTGAATCCTACTTTCAAATCACCCTTATATTACAGTTAAGACTAAATAAATTATTTAAAAAAAAATTACAATAATTTGTACCAATAAATCTCAGAACTTCAAATGGCACATATTAACCCCATTTAGACAAACACAACGTTAATTTTAAGTAACTATAATAATAATTAAGTACAATCAGAATCGTAGTGTTTAAAAAAACATACATAACCACGTAACGTAAGGTTAACATTAACTTGAAAATATATTCTAAAAAAAATTGTAAGTTATAAGAAGGATAAACTATAGCACTTAAAATATGGCGTTTCTCCCGAATACGGATTCAGCAGAAATCCCTTAAACTTTTTACATAATCTTCTCAAGTCTTAGTAGTACAGTACAGGTTTGGAAATATGTATTCCTAGAGAATATTTTATAGTACACGACCTATTAAGTATTAAGGCGGGCTACGTGTCGCAACCACAGCACTTACATTCATATATCTTACACTGTCTTATACGATAAGATCCAAACTCTTCGCGAAAACAAGAATCACTATTTGAAATAAACTCGTATACAAAGCAGTGAAGACTATTCGTTCTATAGTAGATACATGTGGAAGCATTGAATATATTGTAGTTCATCGTTGATCAAGGGTCACTCACTGCATTAGCAGCAGCCCAAGTAAAAATACAAGTGATTATTCCGAAAATCCTCGTCAGGTAAAAAGTTCTTTAAGATATTATATGTGTATTTTATGTAAATACTTCATTATTTTGGCACAATTTAGAAATGGTGAAATAACAGTTGACATCGCCTTTAGCTAGCGCAGAAACAACTGACGATCCGGTTCTAAAAATGTTTCATAGGTCATTTTTCCATTCATTGCACCAATTTTCAGTGATACCTGTATCATAAACAATGTGGCACCTTTTGTATTGCCTATTGTACCCCAACATCTAGACACCGAAAGATCCTATTTGACGCCACAAGTCTGATTGCCTTCAACTCTGCATGAAGAAGATTTTCAGTGTATAGGAATTGACTCACGTAGACTCATTCATCTTTGTAGATATTGTCACGCGTTCGTAAAGATCGTAGATGAAAAACAGGAATTAATGTTACAGGTGTGTTAAATAGTTTACACCAGCAGTAGTTTTTGAGTATGTCGCGAACAGACTAAGTTGTGATACGTTATGATCTATATGTCACCGGAAAATAACAAGATCCGTAAGTTTATAAATTTCCTAGTAAATTTATAAACTTTCGTAAGATTCTAAACTGGAGATAAATTTTATTATTTTACGTTCACATTTTCGTAAATTTATCAATTTCCGACGTCACACGGTAAATTTATAAACTAACGGATATCTATTCGTAAGATTCTAAATGGTTCGACCAATCACAGAAGCTCTTTTAAATATACAAAAAGTTTATAAATTTCCTAGGAAATTTATAAATATACGGATCTTGTTATTTTCCGGTGACATATACATTTCAGAGTAGCAAATTAAGTGCATAAATTACACAAATAAATATAAATTACAACACTAAAATATACACAAAAAAATGTAAGTACTACATTCCCATCACTTTACACTAAAGTAATAGAGAATATTAAACATTCCAAATTAATACAATGTTTGTATATTTTTTCCAAAAAGTGTAATACTGATTGAGGTACACTTTACTGTTAAAGTATTTATGTATACATATACGATAATAGTTATTGGTGATCCATCGGCAACTCGCTAGAGGGGGCAACATTCGTCAATAGGCATGACGACAAAAAAAATCTAATTAGTCCGTCTTTTAGATTATAAAAAAGATTATCTCAAAATATTGCATACGTATTTTTTAATTTTTCATCAAAACAAATAATTACGAAACTATAGACCGTTGAAATTGCGCGTGACGTCACGCCTATGCACGATTTTACATAAGCGTGACGTCAGTACCCCCACTCCTGAACTGTGATACTCGTTATCTTTCTTATCATTCATAGATGTTTTAAAAATACGTGTCCAATATTTTGCGATAATCTAAATTATGGACTGAATGGATTTGCTTATTTCTAACCCCGTCGTCATGCCAATTATATTCAGTTTCAAAAATAAACTGAAATGAAATTCAGTTTACTTTTGAAACTGAAATTCCAGACACACACGTTCTTTGATGCGTAAGGTGCTACAACAGGGGTTGATAATAAATGACTAATGGATCCCAATAGTGAATCGCCAACGAATAACAAGGAAAACGTTGTTTTGTCATTTCAACACTGCAACAATATACACTACACACAGTATTAAGTTATAGTTAGTTTGCAGCTCTCATTGTTATCATATCGGGAGAGTGTATTTTATTACGTAAAGAACTTAATTTTAAGTAGTTTGTACATTCCTCGATGTACGGGTTTTTGAATAGCATGCGGCTCACGAGGCACTTTATTTTCCTTTAAAATATTACATTAATGTATAATAGCTTGTGCCAGTAGCTTAAACTTAACTTAAACTTTTTTATAACGTTGAAATTTTTTAAATCTATGTTCTGGATTGCAGAAAAGTATCTGATTATACAATTTCTCACCTATAAATATCTCGATTTATAGATTAATTATATAAACTTCGTTGTTCTTCGGTAGTACATTTACAGTTAATACGATACAATAAGTGATATTTTAACATCAACATATTACAAACTACTCAATTTTACATTTGTATTATTGATATTTATTTAGTATTGTATTAAGCAGTGATTTAAATAGAACATGTATTAATCTCTCAGTAAATATTGCATAACTATTATCGACAAGACAAAGAAACAAACAATCGTTTCATATCAAGCATTTCATGTCAATAATAATTTATTGAACTAAGTATACAAAATTATTGTGTTACTATGACAAAACAGCGTATTTTACTTTATATACAGAAATACGTATCCTAATGTAGCGTACGCCACTTACATCGATTTAATACTAAATAAATATAAACATATTTACACATTATACAAAGACTACGAACTTTACGTTTATAAGAAGAAATTAAAATATGTTCTACCCATAGAACTCACAAGGTTTTAATGTCTTGCTAGAGAGGTATAAAATGGATAATTTCGTTTAGAAAATTCTATAATTTTTGTTACTTTAGTACGTCCATTATTTTCGACAGTATAATCCATACAATATTTGTTTTGTCAAGTACTAAGTATGAATACTAATTAAACGCTAAGGGATACGAAGTCTCCTTTGTAACCACGCCCTTATGGCGTTAAAGAATATACGTTCAGTGAGTCCACCTATTATTTCGAAAAGAGTCTAACTCGTATATGAAGATCCCAAAAAACAAATAATTTCGAACAAATATTGCATGTTTCAAATATATCTTCCTGATGTATAAATTACCATGAAGATATAGTAGCAGTTGGTAGTAGAAGAAATAGAAAGAAAGAACTAGTAATTGGCGGGGGCACTGCCGTGCCCCCTGATAGGTCACTTTCAGTGGAAGTTACTATTAGTACTAGGATACAGTACAACATAGCTTTTTTCAACTATCGACGAAATTCTAATAGTAAATACGTCGTATCAGAATAGTATGCCAATAGTAGTGGTGAAGTAGTAAAGGCGTCGCATTCAGCGACGCCTGCAAGCGAATGTTCGCCTGGAATTCAAACGTTCCTCGATATACTATGATATTTCGCAATAAAAACTTTATCGAGGAACATTTGATTATAAGAAGTTTCGGAGTTAAAAAAGGACGCAAAAGATAAGATCACGCCTCATATTGTATGTTAACTTAGGTAAAACATGAAAAAAACATTTTATATTTGAATTTCCCGCTTCCAGGCGACACATTCACCTTAAGCACTTGAAATCAAGAGGTAATAGTGAATAATTTCCTAGCAAGAAACTCATAACGAGGCTAAGACAAAAGAGTTTTCAATCACTCCGCTGGGGACCAAGATCTATAGACACAACATTGACAAGCCTAACAAAACTAACAATATACAATTGTCGATGCTTCTAGAAGTACGAAGATAGTTTTAGTACTAACATCGTTTCAACGTTAATTCCTTGGAAGCATTTGCATCAATATTCCTACCATCATGATGAAGATCTACATTAATATGTGAGAAAGCGTCTATTTTGAACTTTTGCAGTCCCTCGATATGACCTTTAACTTCGAGGTTATATCTTGGACTTTAAATAACAACTTCGATTATATGCTATACAAAAATATCTGTTTAAACTGTTTAATTTGGCTCGTTATCACAGAGAGGGGTACCGCCCGCGGCACTAACTTTTTTCACTACTTTTATTCGCTCAATTTATTCTACATATATAAATATCTACAGATGCATCCCCAGCGGTTTGGTGTTTACTTGTTCTAGCGAAAATTGTCATTATTCAATTGATTACATACTGAAGAGTCTAAGTTTACTACTTAACACTATTAAATGTTTCCCTACCCTTCAAAGAAAGGAGGCTAATGCGACAGTGGAAACAGTTTGGTAATTTATGAAAACGTTTCTAGAGATACGCGACGTTGCTATGACGTCAGCCCTTACGTTTCCATACTGTGACAATGACACGCTCGACTCGTGCCTAACTATCGGTAGCCACCTCTCTCCAAAGAGTAGCTTTACTTCCGTGCCTGCATTTAATTGAACCAGTGATATATTTCTGTAATTTTATTAGAATTTAAAGCATTTCTATTAAAGCAATATTTTATAAACTGGCTGCTGTTTTAATGTCGATTTGGCGTGTTGTAGTACAACACAAATTCTCTGCTGAATCTGATTAGAATAATTTTCTAATTTGAATTTTGACACTGCACTAGTTAACAGTTAGTTTTAACTTCAAATGTATAAACACATTGAAAAAAAATAATAATTTACGGAAACGCCATTTTTCAATAACTAGAACTTCATACAGACTCTCAATAACTCCTCTCCGGGTATAAATTATATCTACAATTGTATAGTGGTGGAAAAATCTATTATTACTTGGTAATACTTCTAACATAAAATATTGTATATTAAGTACGTCGACAATATCTGTTAATCTATTCAATATATTTTGGCACTATTGCTATGGAAGATTAAATTGATAGGTACTGAATACTGCTTGAATGACTATTTTTCTAAATAAGACAAATTAGATCGAGATAGACGAAAAGTTCCTTTCCTTTGTCATAACATGATCATCATCATCATCCTAGCGTTGTCCCGGTTGCAGACCTTTCGGGCCCGGGGTCCGCTTTCCTACACCTTCTTCTCTTTGTCATAACATGATCCCTAAATTTATTCAGGGCACTTTCTCTGCTATGAAAATAAATGTATTTGTGTATAAAACTATGTATGGTCCGAAGCTAGAGAAGAGCCCCAATAATAATGCAACAAATAATGGAAACCTCTTTTCTAAACAACAACGTTATTGCGTATTGGAATTTGGGCACTTAGAATATTTGGGATCGTAAGGCAAAATGAATGCCAGTTTTACTCCTGCAAAAACATATGAACTTACAAAGTTTATGCAGTTGTTCCGAAATAAATGTATTTACACCCTCGTTGATTGATGACTGTATGTTATTTTTAAATATTATAATATCGATTTATTGACAGATTGTGGAATTAATTTGAACCCCCGTTAAACTCAAAGTACCCGAATACACCTCCTACCTTCCATCTTCAGCCTAACCTTAAGAAAATAACACATTCCCAAATATACAGGTATCTACATCATTCGCAGTATTGTATAACAATGAAAAACAGTCCTTATGTAATCTTTTTAAGTACTAAATTTAGTTGGCAACTACGTTGGAAGATTTTGGTCTATATAGTTGTGACAACTATTATGTATACAGGTAAATTGCTATACGAGTGCACTTCGTTGTCAAAACTTATGAACTTAATTAAAACATTACGGTATTTAAGAAACTTTGTCTTAAGTAATATATTTTCAGGTAGATCCAGACATTGTGAGGCATGCACGCCTCGACTTGGGGCGTGCATGTTCAAGAACTATACCAACGTACGCTCGGGTCGAGTCATCGTTCTCGGTTTGCGTGGCAAAGTATTGGTACGGCTTTCATTACTGAATCTACTGCCTTTCCCTGCCTTTAACTAAGAATAAGAAAGTATAAATATACAAGATACGAAGTACGTAAAATATCTGCAAACAGTTTGTAGTTTCAATATAAATATCTTTAATTCAAAAAAAAAACTCTAGCGATTCAAGAAAACTTTATAAGAAACTAAATACTCTCAAAAAGATGTAATATTATAATCCAAGTATACAAGAGCCAGTCTATCATAGTATTAAGTAAAAACAAAACTTATTTATCTGGTTCAGGGAACAAGACCATTACATCTTTAAGTACTTTTGTTTTAGTTCCCGCAAAATAAAGTAGAAATAAATATGATAATTCAATCCATAAAGTTGCAATTTCGATAATAAATCGATGTTGACTAGGATTTTAAGTGAAATCGATTATAGAATAATCGGGTTTGGCCAAACAGCCACATGTATAATACGCGCCTAGAATACTTCTATTCTATCTAAATAAACATATTCAATTAATCGCAGCATGCTTATATTATTTTTTATAATTATGTATAATAATACAACGCATGCCTGAATTGGTTCATTCAAATAGTTGAATATAAATGTCTCTTAACTATTTCAATGTTACTAAATAAATATTTTGTGTATCAGATTACAATTCTATTACAACCTGCATGTTATATGGCTATTGCACAATACTACTAAATACAACTTGAATACAATTGTAAAAACTACTGGTTTTATTATTTTAATATCACTGCAACATCACCTTAGATACTGTTAATTAATCATGAAGATTTTGTTCCTACGATGTTTCGCAATGGTTTCATTTTCAATGATTTTAGCCGAGATTGATTTTATTACTAATCTAAATTTGAAGATACTGTACAATCGAGGACCAATTTTCCAGTTTTTAAATTAAATTACTTATCTGTAGTGACGGTTACACATGTTTTCCAAAAAATGAAATGTTAATGGTATTATCTTTTTTTAACGATTGAAAATTCAATCCTAAGGGCTTCTTTTTATCGACTTTTTCGACTCGTAAATATGCAGAAATCATCAAATTTGCTCAACTAATGCAACGACTGGAAAATCAGGCCTTATAAAACAAAGAATAAATTATATATGAGGAACATTTGGGTGTCACGACCATGGTACTATTTGCTAAAGTTCACCTTTACGTTTGAGTAGAGCCGTAAGTGCCAGCCGGGGGCCTGTAGTCTAGAGGAAGCGCCATCACTTGCTTCTTTGTAAAAGCATATTTTCGGATTCCTATGTTTTTCTGGGTGTTTTCTCGCCGACAACCGTCACTGAAAATAATGTGTACGTACTTGAGGAATTTAAGCAGCTTGATGGAGGATTAAAGTGTGTAAAAATCGTGGAGCTCTAGATTTTGTGATCTTCAGGAGACCAAGAAAAACGGCTACATAAACATATAGTATGATACATTTTTAAATGCCTTATATCACGAATCTTGTTGAAGAAGGTTTTGCATGGCAATTATCTGCATTTGCCACATATTCTGCTATGCTAATTCTGTAGCAGTATAGTTCTCTCAAAACTCGATGGCGGATCGCAACTAAATTCCAAGCAGAAGTTCGCTCACAAGCAGCGGAGAACCAGTGTGCAAATGGAGCGACTGCCTAACTGACCTCCACAACCAAATTCCCCTTTGTTAGACTTACTCGCTTTTGACAACCCGTAGCGCTTACCAAAGATGTTGAAATGACAGCCGGATCCCACGAATTTATCGTGCCTTCCGAAACAAGGAAGAACACATCGTGACATGATAGTCACCCATCCACGAACCGACCGCGCCAAGCATTGCTTAATTTTATGATCAATCAATCCGGATGGCTTTGACTCAGCCACAAGCTCTTCCCGCAAAACACGTAAGAATGATCTATCTAACCAAAATTTTCTTACCTTCTCATTATGCTGAGAGCTTTCTTCATCTCGTGCTCAGCTAAATGATATTCAGAAGCGAGAATAGAACATTGTTCTAGAGTCACCGACATTCCTGTCCTATCCTTTGCACTTTTACACGATGTGAATCTTACACCTGAAATTCAAAATAGAGTTTGTTATGGTATATTTATTTGAAGACGTAAAACTGATATAGGTACATAATAATACATTAGTGATGATGAGATCACAATTTATAGAGTAATTTAATAGATCTTCACTTATAATGAAGTCGGTTAAAGATGAAATTAGTTAGTATTACTTAGTTACAAATCACTATATGACAAAGTCGCTGTCGCTATCAGAAGGCCCCTATATATGCTTATTAAATCTTCAAAACTACGCAACGGATTTTGAAGCGGTTCTATTATTAGATGTAGTGGGGTGGCAGAAGGGGTAGAAATGCATTTATTTTTGTGTCTCTTACCAAAACACGAGACTCTAGTCCCGGAACTCTGGAAAGCGAACGTGGGGCCAAAGCCAACACGCTAAAGCCCTTATAAGACAACTTTAATGAAACGGTCACACAAAACCGGCGATTATCCCTGTATATGTCACCGGAAAATAACAAGAACCGTAAGTTTATAAATTTACTAGGAAATTGATAAACTTTCGTAAGATTCTAAACGGGAGATAAATTGTATTATTTTACGGCCACATTTTCGTAAATTGATAAACTTACTGAACTGACTCGTAAAATAATACGTAAGCAATAACCAAACGCCACGCGCGATCCGATTGGTTGACTATCACGTGTCACTTCTCCCTCGTCGCGGCCGCCATTATTCGCCACTATGAACATTGACCAATCAGAGCGCAGTGTGTTATTTTACGTATTTCCAAGATTCGTATATTTAAAAGAGCTTCTGTGATTAGTCAAACCATTTAGAATCTTACGAATAGATATCCGTCAGTTTATAAATTTACCGTGTGACGTCGGAAATTGATAAATTTACGAAAATTTGGACGTAAAATAATACAATTCATCTCTCGTTTAGAATCTTACGAAAATTTATAAATTTCCTAGTAAATTTATAAACTTACGGTTCTTGTTATTTTCCGGTGACATATACACTACAAAAATATAACCAAGGACAATCCCCGGTTCTGTGCTAAACGATTGCTAACTGTGGAATAAAGTACTTTGGTTTTTGTGATGGGATGTTAGTGGGCCTGCCGATAAGTATAATAAAACATGTCAAAATGGCAGGTGGAGACTCGCCAGCCCAATTACTGGGCTCCCGGGAACTAGTCGCGGAATTAATACATCTATTATATTATTACCGTTCATAAGTCTCGTAGCTAATGCTGCCAGATGTAGTACTTCAACGTTTTTGGGCACTTTCTTGTGCACACATATCCGCAAAGTCTCCATCACTTCCTCCAGTGGTTTAGTTCTCGATGATGCTGGAATAGAAACCAAAACCGTCTTAATTCAGGTAGCTGATAAATGCTAGTTCTCTTTATGTGTGTAACCTAGCTACGTGATTTTGGATCAATTCATGTGTAATACTATAAAGCTCAAGAGTTTGTTTGTTTGAACGCACTTATCTCAGGAACTACTGGTCCGATTAGAAAAAATATTTTAGTGTTATCCATTTATCGAGGAAGGCTATAGGCTACTTTTTATCCGGGTGCGCCGAGTAGTTCCCACGGGGAAGTGTCCGCCCATAGGTCAAATTTTTGACGTGACAGCTGTGTGACCAATGGGCGGCCATTTCACGGCCGGTTCAGGGTAAGTTTTAGTTAAAGTTAAATCGATCAACCTACGCTTAGTTATAATATTGAAAACTAACCTCTGCTAGCCGCCATATGATCGGTGGGGAATATCTTGCTGTACTTGTGGTAGTACTTGTTCAGTCGATCCAAATTGTCGCTGTTGGAATGGTACTGTGGCGTCGTTTCACCTAAAGCTTCGGCCAACGTCGCCTTTTCGTTCACCCCAATGTTGAAGAACACCGCCGTTATTGTGAACGATAGATGCTGAAAAAAAGTTTCGAGTTGTAAAAATATGTATTTTAATGGTATGTAGTTTAGCGGGTGTAGAGGAAAATTTTGTGTTGCAAAATAATTTGGTAGTCTTAGAATTAAGGCTATTGATAATTATTTTTATCACTTTACTGTACTTAAAACGCTGTAAAGGAAAAATATATGTATGTATATATAAAATACAGCTGTCGTTTACTGCCTGTGATACGGTCATATAAGAAAACAATCTACAACTTTAACCTTGCGTAAAATCAACTATAGTCATAATTATTTTATGAAGTTCAACTGAACCTCCCTTTAGAGTAGGAATCTTCATTTATGTCCGACTGCACCCTCATATTAAAAACATTCAATCGTGTCCATCTTGCTTGTTACACAAAAGATGACAATATGTTGAATAATTAAGAAAATTTTATATGTTGTGTTACAAGTTCATCGACTTACCTCTTTAGAAGTGAACTTCGTGTAAAGTGAATCAGATATAGGAATGAAAACGGTAAGAGCACCTCTAGTTCCCGACACGTGTGGTACTGCTGTGTTACTGAAAATGTATAAAAAACATCATATAGTCAATAAATAAGTACAAAATAGTCAATACTTCAATATTATTCTATGGTAAAAGATCTCTTCTTATTATATACGTCACATCACAAATTCACCTATAATTCGCACCTATTCAGTTTTATGCCATTTATTTTGTTTGAAAATGTCACTTTTATGATTTTAATGTTAGGTTATGAACTAGTGTAATGTACGTGTTTTCATTTACCATCATATTATCATCACACTTCGTATATTTTTAGATATTATTTCCTTACCTATGACCAACTTTAGTGAGCGTAAAAACGACAGTCTGCAGATCTTCAACTGCCACCACCATATCTCCCCACATTGCTTTCTCAGTAGAATATAGACTGAGTAGGCCTTCGAACCCGCACAGAGGTCCTAGGCCTGAGCTGAGGAGTTTCGCTACAACGTCTCCGGGCATTGAACATAGCCAGCAAAGGAGGCCCGCTGTTACTGTTGAAAGCTAGAATAGAAATACATAAAGCTGTTATTATGGATATCATCATCTGCCTAGCCTTTTCCCAATTATATTGGGATCGCCTTCCAGTCTAACTGGATGCAGCTGAGAATGAGTGTTTTACATGGAGCGATTGCCTGTCTGACCTCCACAAACCAGTTACCCGGGAAACCCGATACCCATTGGTAAGACTTGTTGTCAGACTTTCTGGCTATGACTACCCGTAACGACTGCCTATGATGGTCCACCAATGATAGCCGAGACCCACCAGTTTATCGTGCCTTCCGAAAAACAGAATAACTCTTTATGACAAGATGGTCACCCATCCACGGACCGACCGCGTCAAGTGTTGCTTAACTTTATGATCGATCGATCTGCGCGGCTTTGACTTANACCTTCCGAAACACGCAAGAACTCGTTATGATAAGATGATCCCATCCTCGGATCGACCGCGCTAAGCGTTGCTTAACTTTATGATCGATCGATCCGCGCAGCTTTGACATAGCTACGAGCTCCTATTTATACACACAAGAATAATAAGGTAACTTGCAATACATATTTATATTAATTTGGAGCACAGATGAAACCATTACCATTTGATAGATGCATGGTGTGAGCCAAAAACAATAAAGTTGGGGGCCTACAGTGGCCCTGTATGTATCAAGGGCAACAACTACATCCGCGATATTTTGTATATTGCCATTTTAAATATAATTAAGATAATTTATCAACATACTGCTTGAGAGAAACAGGTGTCCCGTCTAGTTTGTAAAGCCGCGTGTTCACGAGCCCACTGCGGCGACTCGCATCGTAGGCGTAAGGCCGCGTGAGATATCCGCATCCACCTCGCCGCGTCGTCTGCACTCGCCCTTACACCGTCCATCAGGCCTTTAATCCTTTCTAGATCTTCGTCTGATGATGCTACAAAAAAAAAGATTAATAACATTAATAAAGATAACCTACACTAATATTATAAAGCTGAAGTGTCTGTTTGCTTGAACGCGCTAATCTAAGAAAGTAATGGTCCGATTTGAAAAAATATTTCGCTGTTGGGAAGCTAGTCTACCCCGAGTAATACAGGCTATATTTTATCCGGATACGAGCAGTAGTTCCCACGGGTCACGGGTGATACCGCGGGAAAACAAACACCTAGTAGTAGGTATTGACAAACTCTTAAATGTAATGGGGACTTTGTCCAGTATTGAGCTCGTGGCTAAGAGTTCTACCAATTGGATTTTGATGAAACTTGACATTAATATTTCTTACACTTCAGAATAATAACAAGGTTTTTTTCATCCATTTGCGGGAATTAATTTAATAGGGTAAGACCGCTGCCGAAGGTAATCCCACTAATATTAAAAATGCGAAAGTTTGTGAGGATGGATGTATGTGCATGTTTGTTACACTTTCACGCAAAAACTACTGGACGGATTTTGATGAAACTTGGCAGTAATGTAGCTTATATATCAGAAAAACATATAAGCTACTTTTTATACGGGTACGTGAAATAGTTCGCTCGGGAAGCGGGTGAAACCGATGCTTAAAGTAATTATATTATAATGTTGAAACAATTACCATTACTCGCAGTAATGTTGGTTAAATTTTCAACAAGACAAGTGAGCGAGTCTTCGACGACGGTGCCGACGTTTCTCAGGAATGCCAGATTGTTCTCTCTGGTGGCTTGGTCCAGCTGGCCGACTGCGGCCAACATACCCGACTCGCGTCTCGATTCTGAAGCCTGAAAAAGTTATTTAGAACACTATTCAATGGAGAGGCACAGCAGAACAAAATAAAAGTGCATAAGTTTGCGTATTATACATTATTTTCCGTTGTTTCAAGATTTTTTCAGAAACTAGAGATTTGCTTTGGTCTGGCACTTTTGATGTTGTACAGGGATTTCTATAACCTATCTATCTGATGGTTTGTTTGCAATTAAGAGATTGAATTTTTACATTAGTTCCATATAAATTATGTCAAATTTCAATCTCTTATCGCAAAAAAAGGATAGATCCACCAGTAGCCATTATCGATATGTGAACATAGATTAGGTGTTAAGCCACGCTTTTTGAAAAAAACATTTGCACTGCACGGATAGATTCGAAA
Organism: Heliothis virescens; assembly: GCA_002382865.2. NCBI lineage: Eukaryota > Metazoa > Arthropoda > Insecta > Lepidoptera > Noctuidae > Heliothis > Heliothis virescens. Next base: position 5,781,296 of record NWSH02000323.1, read on the forward strand.
TCGCAGACGCATGAAAACCGAGAAAAACGATTTAATAATATAATACAAAAAAACATTAAATAGGTATCAAAAACAGTCGCTTATTTGCTAAATAAGCACGCCACAGACGAGTTCACTAGTAAAAACTTCACAACCCAGAATGAATAACATTATCGACATTCTACTTAGGAAGCAGTGAATCTATACTATCTATACTTAATATTATAAAGCTGAAGAGTTTGTTTGTTTGAACGCATTAATCTCAGTAACTACTAGTCCGATTTGAGAAATTTTGAAATTCTCTCAGTGTTGGATAGCCCATTTATCGAAGAAGGCTATAGGCTATTTTTTATCCGAGTGCTTCAAGTAGTTCCCACGGGACGCGGTTGAAATCGCTGGCGGAGGCTAATCTATATTATAGAAATCTCCCACTTTTTTCCTGGTGATCGAATAACGCCAGAAAGGCTGGATCGATTCCGATGATTATATTTTTGTCGTGTTCGTTGTAGACAACAGAAGGTTATATCAACAAGCCTGATATAGAACCGAACCCACACAGTCGTACTTGAGAGGTTGGTGCTTTAGTAAAATTTATATTAGAATCGTGGTGGAATGTCATACATTCAAATCTTCAATTCGCACAGGCATCATATTACTTGCGTAAACAAATTTAATGCTAAACCTGAACATATGACTGATATTCAACAAAACGTGACTCGATAACTAAAATAAATTCGCAAATTCAGAAAGCAAAGCAATCAAATGAGTAATCTATTATCTACTAATATTATAAAGCTGAAGAGCGAGTTTGTTCGTCGGTTAGCTTAAACGCCGTAATCTCAGCAACTACTGGTTCGATTTGAAAAAATATTTCATTGTTAGATAGCCCACGCATCGAGGAAGGCTGTAGTTATCACGGGGCACGGGTGAAACCAATGGCGGAACCTAGTTAAATTATCAATTCAGTCTAATACAATGCTGCAGCTTCATCTCTGCTATAGAGATAGCATAGTTAGCTTGATGGTGCCAAATATTGTAAAGAGATTGACGACCAGTTCAAAGGTTCCAGAAAAGGTTCTAGATAACTATCTGATAGACGATACCATAGAAAATAAGTCAAAATAAAAAACATTTTTATTGGTCCATTTGTCAGATAGCTACCTAGGACTTTATCTGAACCTCTTAAACTGGCACTGTTTATAATATCGCAATTGCAAATAATAATTTAATAACAAAAAACATTCGCAATCATGTTTTGTGACACAGTAGACATGGTAAAACATTTATATAAATAAAACTCTCGCAAGATATATATATATAACATAGCCATTTTGATATTCTCTAAATTGCTGTTTTTGCAAGATATACCATAGCCATTTTAATTCTAGTCAAGGTTTTTCCAATTGCTTTGCAGTATATAAATTTAAGATTGTATACATATATGACATATGCATGGTTAGAAATATATCATATATCAATTGCATATATTGCGCAGTATAGCTTAACTACAATAATATGTGCTAAACACAGCTAAATATTCTAGCAGAAATACATAACTTAATTTCTATGTTGTTTAATGTTGCATAAATGAGTGCTATAAGGGTGGTAAAATTTAAGAATTTATAAAGTATATAAAATATAAACAATAGCATAGTAAAACTACAATATAAATAATATAACCCACCTTTTTCTTATCATTCCTCAATCCATCAATCAAACAGCGATACGACACTTGTTCTAAAGATGCAGAACTTTTAAAATCATGTCTCAAACTTCCGTGTCTCTTCGTATAATCAAAAGATAAACTCTGTCCCTCCATTTTGGGCTTAGATAGTCTCACGGACCTAAAGGAGTGGTTCAACCCTCCCCTATCTCTCTCTTCAATGTCATTTTTGAAGTAATCATTGTGGAACTGAAGTTCTGTTTCTAGAACCTTCTTTTTTGGGTAGTTGGAGATGTTTGGTACGCTCGAAGAAAGGGTAGGAGTGTCTCCGGTGGGTGAAGTTTCTTTGGAACTTGAACTGGATGAGGCGTCGAATGTGTCATAATCGGAATTTGCGTCGAACATACTCAGCTGTTCTGTTAGCCTCATTATTGTTGCCATTGTCTGTAAGGATAATTTTGTTTATTAGTAATTGTACCTTAATGCTTGGAATACGAATTTACTGCAGAATAATAATCAGTCTATATAATATTAGTCTATATATAATATAGATTAGCTATTTTCTCGCGGTTTCACTCGCATTCGTGGGAATTACTGCCCGTACTCGGATAAAATATAGCCTATGTCACTCGTGGATAATGTAGCTTTCGAATGGTGAAAGAATTTTTAAAATCGGTCCAGTAGTTTTTGAGCCTATTCATTACAACCAAACAAACAACAAAGTTTTCCTCTTAATAATATTAGTATAGATAGTAATTTGACATTACTTCTATGGTGTAAATGTCAAAATGCAAAAAGATTACAAGTTATTGGGCATATACAGTCTTTAGTATGACCTTTATACTCTATATAATTTGGTATAGACAAGTAATAAGTAATGACGTCCTGAACGCTCCAGTCTCCAAGATTCTATTTATTGTTAGACAAGGATTTTAATGGGATCTTTGTTTTTTGCCCTGGGACCTAGAGGCTCGAGTACTCGCGTCGTTGTACCGATGGCGCGAGGAAGAGCGGGCACGGGGCTCGAGACCGGTGCAGCGGCAGATCGCGCTGCGCCGTGAGGAGCTCCGTCAGGTCCTGGTGGCGGAATGGCGGCAGAGGCTTCTGCGCCCTACCGCCGGCCTCACTACCGTCGAGGCGATCCGGCCAGTCTGCCGTCCTTTGACTAGAATGCCGTTAACTGACATTTGGCATTTTTACTTTTATGACGCTCTTTTCATCAGAAAAAAAAGTTCTATCGATCCATCTCATTAGAATTCCAATAGCTTTTATAGTAAAGTATAGTTAAAAGTACAAATAATAAAGCAAACCTACGCTAATACGTAGTTATGTAACATTGCAAAGTTAAAATGAGGCTAAAGCTACATGATCACAAATTGTAACAATAATTTGCGAACTATTACATAGCTAAATTGTAGTTAAATCATTATCCTATCTTACAGTTTTCCGCTCCTATTTCAAAAAGTAGTTTTAGTAACGGCATAACGGCATTCTAATTAAAGGACAGCAGCAGTACTCGACGTCTGGTTCGGAAGAAGGCACGGCTCCCTGTCGACGGCTGCTTCGGCAAGTACCTGTGCCGCATAGACAGGGAGCCGGACGCTCGGTGCCACCACTGCGTCCATTGCGGGGAGGACACGGCGCAACACACGCTCGCCGAGTGACTAGCTTAACTCATCATCTGCCTGGTCTAGCCTTTTCCCAACTATATTGGAATCGGCTTCTAGTCTAACCCAATGCAGCTGAGAACCAGTGTTTTACATGGAGTTTACTGCCTGTCTGACCTACAACAACCCAGTTACCCGGGCAACCCGATACCCATTGGTAAGACTGGTTGTCAGACTTTCTGGCTTTTAACTAACCGTAATGACTGCCAAAGATAGTCTATGAGCCGGAACCCACCAGTTTATCGTGCCTTCCTTAAACACGGATAGATTAACTGAACTACAATAAATATAGGCTAGGTATATTAACGGCCGTTCCCAATAACCTATCAAACTCTGGATTTGCTTACCAGTGATAGGAATTTGACATTACTTGTATGGGGCTAATGTCAAAATTCTATCACTAGTAAGCAAATCCAGAGATAGACAGAATATTGATTTCCGCAGTAAGTAAGTTACACAACATACCTGATGATCAGTTTCCTCGCTACAGTTATTTTTCGGCCAGCCAATGAACGACAATGATTCTTCAACTACAGCTGGATCCCACTGCGCCAGTATACTCTTCACTTTACTTTTTATTCCTGAAATATATACAATTTGCAATTTCAAAGCTTCTGGAGAGAGATATGAAGTAAGAAAACATAATAAAAATATTAATAATTTCAATTTCAACTCGATACCTCTTCTTTCGAAAGAGTCGTGAAATAGAGATCCACTTTTACGTTTTAAGGTATAAAACCCTGAAAATATACAAAAGATAGTCCCCTTTTATGAAAAGCGCATCCTACATAGCACAGTACAAGCTTCCGCCAGCGTTTTCACCCGCGTCCCGTGGGAACTACTCCGCGAACCCGGATAAAAAGTAGCCTATAACCTATAACCTTCCTCGATAAATGGGCTAGCTAACATAGACAGAATTTTTCAAATCGGACCTGTAGTTCCTGAGATTAGCGCGTTCAAACAAACAAACTCTTCAGCTTTATAATATTAGTATAGATTAATAGATTATTTTACCTTCAACAACAGCACTTATCTCAGCATACTGCTTCGCCTGCATCAAGAGTACAATTTTCTCCATGTCTTCGGACACGCCTTCGCGTAGTCTCCTGACCGCTACCAAGTTGTCATACTCCGCCTGTATCTTGTTCGTCATTGAGCTAAGTTCAGCTTTGGTGCTGTTTATATCCTTCACTTGTTGAACTAGTCTGAAAATTGGGGAAAGAAGACTCCAGTATTGCTTAAGTAAATACGTCATGCTCTCTGTACAATGAACGTAGTGAGGATATATGAAAGCGATCGTAGCACCGTTTAGGGAATCTTGCACCGATCGTTTTAATAGCTATCACGATTAATGAGATACAGCCTGGAGACAGATAGACAGACAGCGGAGGCTTAGTAATAGGGTCCCGATTGACCCTTTGAATACGAAACCCTAAAAACCGGCCGAGTTGGACTCGCGCATGAAGGGCTCCGTACCATTATATATGAAAAATGAACGTATCTATTACCTACAACTAGCCAAAATACAAAAATTTTTCGGACCGCAAAAAATAACTTTGTTTTTCATACAAATACAAAACTTATAATTTGCGGTTTCACACGTTTAGTGTAATTTTTAGTATTTGTTGTTATAGCGGCAACGGAAATACATCATTTGTGAAAATTTCAGCTTTCTAGCTAACACGGTTAATAAGATACAGCGTAGAGACAGACAGACCCTTTGGGTACAGAACCCTAAAAAAAACCGGCCAAGTGCGAGTTGGACTCGCGCACGAAGGGTTCCGTACCATTATCTATGAAAAAAGTACAATAGGAATGGTCAAGTGTGAGTTACTTAAGTTGCACATTATTTCTAATAGATGGCGCTACTAGTATACAATTTTGCAATTAATTAATATAAATCAACAGCCTTAATATTTTTTACAACAGATATACATCATTTGTGAAAATTTCAGCATTCCAGCTATCACGGTTAATGAGATACAGCCTGGAGACAGACAGACAACGAAGTCTTAGTAATAGGGTTCCTTTTTACCCTTTGGGTACGGAACCCTAAAAAGGCCTGATATTTGTAAAATATACTTTCCAAATTATAACTAGCTTACCTTATCAAGCCCCCTGTACGTTCAGCCTTATGCGTATGGGCAGCGAAGGCGCCGGCCGTCACGATGTCATGGAAGCCTGTCTTGTTGAGCGTATCGTTGTGTACCCACATGCGTTGTAAGTGCAGGTTTATCGGAGCGAATTCTAGGCTTGGGTCATCTGTAAAAAAATGTATTTTGATTAATACATAGCTGTCACGACAGGGTCAAAAATCGGCGAGTGGGACTCGCACATGAAAGGTCCCGTACCATTATCTCAACAATGACAAAAAAAAAGAATCTCTTTGTTGTATAGGAGCGGCCTAAAATACTTATATTATTCTAGTTTTCAGTATTTGTTGTTATAGCAGCAACAAAAATACATTCCGTCGTTATAGTCTAAAGCCAGAAAAACTGATAACCAGTCTTAACAAGTAGTGACTTGGTTCCCAGATAGCTAGGCTAAGTTCAGGCGCGCCATGTTAAAAACTGGCATTCCAATGCATCCCTATACATGAACCAATGAACTCCAACACTATTTATTAGTCAGGTTAAGAAGCAGTTCGTGTAAACCAGGTTTAAAAGTTAAGAAAGAAAGAAAATACATTTACTGTCACGAACACATGAAATATTAATTAATAAAAAAAAGCAAAAAAGATATGGTTGTGCCAAATAGACGCGTTCAGCATTTATGATTGACGCTGGTTTCAACTGGGCCTACGAGGAGTTGCAGGTGTCAATCAGCTTGAAATAATTTTATGTTATATATCATGTAAACAAAACTAAACTTATGGGAAAACCAATGAGTAGGCACAAAAAAAAGTTAACAAGAACTCTTACCTTTTCGACTGCTAGCTTTAAAATGCTGACTCTCCATATTAAGCATACATCTTCGGGAGTGACAGTAGTGTTTCAAAAGCGACACGTGAGTGCTGACGAGATCCAGCTGCCTGGATTGCCATTGGCCACAGATCTCGCCAACGGAGAGCAGTTCCTCTAACAGTTCTTTTTCTCGCTGAATGTAGATATCTCTGGAAATAAATACATGAGCATGACGACAAAAAACACTAATTAATCCGTCTTTTAGATTATACGAAAATATTGCATAGGTATTTTTTTGTTTTTCATCTAATCGAATAATTACGAAGCTATAGACCGCTGAAATTGCGCGTGATGGCAAGCCTATGTACGATTTTTACATAGGCGTGACGTCGGGACTCCCACTCCTAAACTTCAATACTCATTATCTATGTGATTATTCAGAGATATTTAAAAACAAAACATACGTGTCCAATATTTTGCGATAATCTAAATTACTAATTACCCTGTCAATTGTCGGTACAGTTCTCGTAAGACTCGATGTCGTTTCGAAAATAAATACCGAGCACAATACCGCGCATATTTTGCTGAGACCTAGAATTGGTTGCGCAGCGACTCGTGCAATATTCCATGATGATTAAAACTTTGGGGACAACAACACATAGCATTAAGTGGGTAATATGTCTGCCTGCAGCAAAATTACAAGAACAAGTGCATGCATTTCATCTCACATTTTTTTCAAATTAAACGACATATATACATTATCAAATACTTACAGCAGTTGTATCGGCATCGTAAAACACAGTTTGGGTTCAGCCATAATTTCGTGCACAGTAATATCGCCGCCCAACCCCGAATGGAATCTATACGTCACTTGGTGGCTATTCACGAAATTTTGCTTCAAAAGGCTTCCATACGACGGGAACTTTAGCTTCAAGCCTAATCTTGGTGGTAAAGATTGTGATCGCCGATGGCACAGTACTTTTTGAGGTATATCTATGCTGTTTCTATCGTTTGTGTGACTAGGGCTCGTGCCGATGTAGGAAGGTTCTAGACTCCAGCCGTTTATTGTGACAAAGCCGACTGTCTTCTGGTCCCGGGTTATGAGTGCTACGCGCATTCTTTGGGCCTCCTGTGGGACAAAATTACAGTTTAGTAAGTATGTTGGAAAACTCGCATTATTCACAATCACTAGATTTTTAGCTTGTCTTTCCCACAAATGTTAAAGCCAAGTTATTATAACGTCTGTGACAGTCGTGGTTCAAATATTTTACCAATTTGGTAAAAAAATCGTTTTGCCGTCTATAATACCTTGGGAAGGACTATAAAGTGGTGAAAGTTAAGAAAAATATATATAATACATCCAAAAGTACTACTCCATAATATTTCAGTAGAGTCCTGATATAATCACCTGTATAGTACTAAGAAGCATGGAGGTATATCCCATAGGTACTGCAGTTTCAGACACGCGCTCTTTGACGTCATAGACTACGATGCGGACCAGCGCTGACCCGGTGAGGCCGTCACTTGCGCGGAACAGTATAGTCTTCGAGAAACACGGGTTACTGCATGTCTGGAAGGAATATTATTTTAATGTGAGTGTTAGTTAAAATCTAGTTTGCTGATTTTGCTGCTCAAGATCTTCGTAAGTGGAAAAGCCTCCTGCGCAATGGAAGTCATCAATATTTTTAAATTCGAGAATAAATAATAAAGATAATGCAATAACACGAAACTTCACTGTTCTATAGTGTTATCTGACATACATCTGAGTGTCAAGGTTTCACACTATGCATGCATATAATTTTCGAGAGTTCCAATCAATGTCTAAGGGTTCCGATTATCAGACCCTGGACTTGATGACAATGAGACCATTTGGAAAATATACCCTTCCAAACAGATATAAAGAATTTTTCAAATCAGGTTGGTAAACAACGGAGATATGACCCTCCTCTTTGGAAAGTCGGTTAAAAATTAAGTACGCATCTATCATATATTACCTCGACAATTTCAGTAGCGCCATATCTAACGCAGAGGCCCTTATCGTACTTCACGTAGATGACGACGACAGGCGAGGGAGGCCTGCCGTGTGTGTCACAGAGAAGATTGTCGCAGGAGAGAGCCAGCTCGCACAGCGGCACTTCGTTCATATCTGAGGAAATATATTTTAAACGCTAAATTTGGATATAATTTTATAATAACGAATGGCATACAGGCATACAGGGGTGTAGGAAGAATTATTTTACTGTCATGCATGCGGAGAGAGAAACCAATGTACTTATAGCAAACAATATTTTCAATAAGTAGATTGGTTTACATCCTAAGCTATGTCATTTGATATTTTTGTGTGCGGTGCATTGACGCACAGAAATGCTTCTTGGTCTACTCGCTTTAGAAAAACATCAAAGAATTGCGTGTTTAAAATGTCCACGAAATTGCAGCCTTTGTCCGCGAACACATGTTAGCAGTGGACTCGCGCCGACGTGTACACATTTTGGTGGAATCTCAACATTAGGCTATATCAATAACGATGACGTCAGACCCATACAAATGTGTATATTACTAGGTGAATAGGTTTTATACAAACAAGGATGTTCACTAGTATTTTCATTACTCCAGTATTGTGTAAAACTAGCTAGATTACGTACTTCCTGCTTTGAATACACGTGTCTGTTTTATTCTCCCACATACGTAATTATTATAATCACTACATTATGCAGAACAAGTCCTTTGTGGTGTCTATTCGCGATGAAGTCCAAGACTACGGGACGAATGGTTTTTAGTATATACTCTGTTTGTCGTCGATGTCAAAAAACGTCTTCCAAAACTGGGGATTAGCCCGTACTATGCACTTTGGTGAACTCAGTATGGGATATTTTTCTAGCTTGGAAGATGCAAGATCTACAAGCTACTATTTAACATCCCACTGTATGTGCTGGTTATACCACCACTAATCGAGTGCCATCCATTTCTCAGCAAGCTGCACTACGTGTAGATAAGGTTGGCAATTAGACCAGGACAATATTGGTTTCCCCTTACAGCCTGTATACAAAAATATCAAAAAAATCTTACCAGTCACAATTCCTTTCTGCAGTCTATAAGTAGCTATATCTAAATTGGGCCTGATTTTGTTCAGTCTTTCCCTCAGCGCGTCAGCTTGTGCCTGGATGTTGTCGTAGGGCGCGAGCTCTATCGCCTTCAACCACAGCGTGCGTTCCGACTCGTGGAACGTCGCCATTTTGTAGCACACGCCGTTCTCCCAAACTGGAAAAAATTAAATTAAAAATTTAAAAAATCCCCCGAAACAAAAATTTAATTTCCCTTTAAAAAGTAAAAAATAATAAAAAAATACGTCGCGTTGGGGGACCGCTCCTAATTATTTCTTACTTACACTTAATGACATGCCCATCTATTTAGGAGCGGTCCCCCAACGAGACGTATTTTTTTATTATTTTTTACTTTTTAAAGGGAAATTAAGTTTTTGTGTCGGGGGTTTTTTAAATTTTTAATTTAATTTTTATTTCATTCTTTTTATAGGTAGGTGGGTCGGTCGGTACAAGTAGGTATTTTAATATACAAAGCTATTTGAGACCCCATCAATAATATACTCGATATCAGTATACTTGATATTTGCCGACATTCGATTCATCTCCCCACTTTTACCCCCACAACTTTTAAACGGCTCAACCGATTTTGATCAAACATGTCTAAGAACACTCGCCCGTAAGTAACCTTTAATACAAAAAAAACTAAATTGAAATCACTGCATCCGTTCAGGAGTTATGATGCCACAGACAGACTGACAGACAGACAGACAGACAGACACGTCAAACTTATAACACCCCTCTTTTTTCGTCGGGGGTTAAAAAGACGAATAAGAATAATAAAATCGTTTAACATCCACCCTAAATGTTATAATATCTCGCCAACACATTAGGACCACACACAGTAGTCCGAAACAATGGCAAGTTTGAATTAGCCGCAATGTTTTTTATTTAAGTGATTCCTTTGACGTGTTCAAAAGGGCCATAGTAAGTTTTAGGTTTATGTACTCATAAATTAGGAATTCAAACACTATGATATTTTAGCTAAACAACTGTTCATATTTGTCTAAAAACATCGTGAATGATGTGTTAGTATTGTTATATAGATTGTATGTTTAACACAGAGATAGGATTAGAGTACCGACAGGACCTCACGTATGAATAGCGCTTAGAGGAGTATCAAAATACTGTCTGAAACCTATTCATGTTCAATGTGAAGGGTTTTGTATTTCAAGGTTGAGGTAACTCCTTTGAACGGTTCCGCAACTTCGTTAGATCGGCAAATATACGTTTCATATATTTGTACTTACTTATTTGAAAAGGCCAATGTCCATTTTCGTCTTGAGATTGCACTTTGATCTGATGATGTCCTAGTACTATGACTCCCATGGGCTCGTACCATGGCTCTGGTCCTTTCAGATAGAACAGAAGATTGCCTCTAAGACGAAACCATCGTACGGAACAACCTGGAACAATTAATATATTGTATTAATAACTCTGTTTATTGTTTGGATTATTCATAACATACAGAGTTACTTGTAAGTAATTCGACGTATATCCGGAAGGAGGTGATAGAAGGGCCCAAGAGCAACAAATTAAGCCGCTCTTAACTCTGCAACTTTAGGGCACTTTAGGGGCTTAGCATAAATGTTATGTATAAGTACCTCTTATAATAAATAAATAATAACCTGCAGTTATTTACTACAAAAATTAGTCACTTCATCCTTGAGTACCTACTTTGAGTTTTTTTGAGTTTGCCTGAACGCATTAATCTCTGAAAAAATAATCCGCCGGATAGCCCATTTATCAAGGAAGGCTTTTGTACTGTTTAGTCATATATTTCTTGAGAAACACGTCAGGACAGAATCCAGAACCAAAGCAAAGAATAACATTTCTGACCAAAGCTACACATACCTATCTTTGTTTTATCTAATCTAATGACTAAAATATGTAGTTACACGTTACTTCGCTACTTCCTTAAACAAGGGCAAATAAACAAACATACATACATTAATATCTAAGTACATAATATCACGATGTTTTTGAGATAAAAAAAAAAAATATGCTAGGAACCTAAATGATACAATTGTCAGAAAATCGAAACTAATGGAATTTATTATTATGATTATTATATTTGTATACAAGTATAAATGGACATTCATAAATACTGTAAATAATTGCTTCTTTTAGATAAGGGCGTATCGATACACGTGTTTTGCTTAACATTTCCTCGGTGTTAGCTATGACGCATGAAAACAGGAAGTTATGCTCCCACTTATCACACATAATTAGTTGTTTTCCGTGAAATGCGAGGGCCTAAAAACACTAAAAAATAAGTGACCGATTTAGGGATATATAGAAATGTTCTTTCCCTTTTACTATTGGAATAGGAAAGTAAAATATCGGCTCCCGATTAAATTGACTACATAAAACAAAACAAGATAAACATCAGCTGCACATTGATGGGGTCTTACGACTAACGGTTTCATTAACTTTCTGTCTGCTGATTTTCTTATTAGATGTAGGAATTTGACATGACTTATATGTCGCTGCTTATGTTATGATCCTACTTCTAGTGAGTAACTGCGGAATTCAATATTCTGTCTATCTCTGGATTTGCTAAGTAGAGATAAGAATTTGACATTACTTGTATGGGGCTAATGTCGAAATTCTATCGCTAGTAAGCAAATCCAGAGATAGATTGGTTATTGGAAACGGCCGTTTATCAACAAGACAGATAAGTAACTGAAAACAGCAGTAACAAAAGATTGTCTAATCGGGCTATTTCACGTTTTTTGTAAAAAAAAATATACAATAGGTAGCGGAAAATTTAAAACATGAGCATAAAGTTGTCAATAACGCAGGCTATTGTAATTATAATGCCAAATTAATATTTATGACCACACAACATACCTATTATATTCTTATTGTAACACAGTTCGGTATGCATAGCAACATGGCTAGGTTGCCAAAATGTATTAGTTTTGTACTTTGACAAAGATTCTCATGATAAGAAGAGTGAATGAAAAATGTGATAATAACTTCTGCATCACCGTTTTCCTACTTTGAAAGATCTCAAATTGAATTTTCAGCTTTGGAAATTATGTTCGTGTTAGACACCCATACTAGGAGACAATAATAAGAGCCTATATGGCAAATTGTCGTTGTGATTCCATACCTATTAAAGATTGTATTCAAACAGTTGCTTGTTTGATATCATAAGAATCTCACCATCATAAAAGAATATGCATATGTATGTGGAAGATTCATTACACTTTAGGGTCAGCGCAGACCAAAATGCTCGCGTATGGTCGACCAAAATTTAAACTGCTCGAGCATGCAGGCGGCATGCTCGACAATGCGCGAGCCATCTCTATTTGTCTCTGTCTGGGTTACCAAGCGGCGGGTGTGCTTGATCGGTTTGCTGCTCGAGCACACTCGCGCATATAGAATGCATACTCGAGCACGCAGTCGGCTTGCTCGAGCATGGTAGAGCTTCAAATTTGGGCGTGTATTCAATTTTGCGAAGTATAATAATAATCATAAGATATTTTTTTCAATAATCTCAGTAAATGCTCTGTTCTGCTCTTGGTGTGCGCTGACGCTTACTCTATTTCCACAATAAATCACTACCTTATTTATTGATATCAAGAGCTAAACAAACACAATCTGCTTACTTTACTTACAAGTGTATGTGAGAATATGTGTATTTGTGTGGAATGTTTGTTTAAACAATAGAAATAAAACAGATGCTGATTATTTACACTACAGAACCTTGATAATAACACGTGTTTGAATATAAATCTGTTTCAACTTCGACCAAACATCCTCCATACATTGTATTCTTCATATAGCAGATTTTGAAGTTTTTGTTAATATTTTGTGTGGGTGCATATTTTTATGATGATAAAAATTGAATACATTGTTCCATTTTCACCCAGCACCATGCTATGTGTTTGATATTTTCATTTTTATTAAACCAAACAAAATCATAATGAAATTCCAATACTGATGATCAGAAAAAATATAAAGGGCATGAAGTATAGAATAAATGCATCTGTTCTCTTATGACTTCTTTGTTTATATTTTATTGTATGTAAGCTTTCCACCCACAGAGACGTATACTTACTTAATAATTTACATGTTAAGCTTTGAGATGACGATTGACAGAGAAATATGGAAGAGGATGACTGCACAAATAAAAATAGCTAACCATCGTCTTTCAACCTTTGTCCCGATTTTATTTGGATCAGTATAGCATATACTATAGTGTGTCTTATTCGTGGTAAAAAGAAACGTTGCGGCCGGCCCTCCAAGCTTATAGCTCGCAGTGGGCGTGAGTATTGTGACCTTGACGTTTGATAAATAAATAAAACTGCTATGTCCATTTTCCATAGTCAAAATGAATTCGTCAGAAATCCTTCTAACATTATAAATGTGAAATTAGTGAGGATATTTAGCCTATATATATATATCAAAATGACACATATGCTGCTAGGCTACTTTACATCTAGGTACGGGATATAGTTCCCTCAGAAAGTGAGTGAAACCACTTGCGAAAGCTAGTAAAGAATAAATAGAAAATATAATAAATAATACAAAATTAATAACAACAGGGTATATGTGAAGCTTTCATCCATAGTATATATCAAACAATAATAATACCCAGGCAGAGAAGTAGCAAACCTTGTATTATGTATGGAATGCAATGTATGGATAATTACCCACAGCACAAAGACCTCAGAACAATAGCATTGCAAAACTAATAGTCACACAATACAAAACTAATCTTGTACTTGTAACTACATAAAGATAATAGATGTGTAAAATATAGAATAGAATCCGTGAAAAGTAATATTGGTAATACATTTTTGTAGGTAAAAATGGGTACAATAAATATCTAGAATGTTTTGTTTGTATTTTGCTATTCATATTTTTCAACAAATAATCCTTTTTGATGTGAGAGGAGGCCTGTGCCCAGCAGTGGGACAATAAAAAAGGCTATTAAAAAAATATAAACATATTATGTTGAACAAATATTTTCTAAGATGTTTGTCATATTATTGTAAACTTCATAGGGATCTCCAGGGTTTTTGCAATAAAATAAGATATTGCTTATAGCACTTACAGATAATTTGGCTTTATATTTAATTGTTTTTTTTTTATAATTGCTTCAATAGAACCTGAAGGATTATTCTCTACAGTACACTCACAAACTTTACCTCTTTATAATATCATTATTGATTAAATTATGTAGATTAAAGACAACTTTGGGTGGAGGGCTTTTCAAAGTACAAGTACTTTATGAAGTGAAATTAAAATACACAATCCCAAGGGTATGTTTCTTACAGCACACTTCAACAAGAAATCTAATTGCCCTTATCTTAATTTTATTTGGGGTCGATGCAGCATATTCTCTACTATAAAACAAGAAATGCAGTCTTTTTTGTAAAGAAATAACAAGAAGTCTATCCTTAATTATTAATATGTGGTAAACACGCCGTTCAGGGCTCCCTGTACAGCCTTTAGCAAATAAAATCATTGTCAATTATTTATTAAAAGCATATCTTTACAACTCACCTTCAGATCTTCTGAAGAACCCATCCTGTCTCTCTTTGAGCACTAACACCCCTTCACGATCGAAGTTCTGCGACGTTTGAGATGCTAGTGCAGCTAATTCTTGTTTATTGTATCTCATATTTATAAGCTAGTACAAAAATACCATCATACATATAATTTTAGCTTTAATTTTTCAAAATCACTAACAATGCAAGGTGGTAACGTGTGTTTACAGAATTTAGACTCTTGTAGTAAATACCAATGGTAACGCCCTATAGGCATCTGATGGTAGGTATTAAATAGACTTTGTGAATTCTTCTACGACATTTTGTTATTATTATTTTTTATATTTATCTAAGTTTCTCCAGTTACTGCAATTTTGTCCCTGATTTGACTTTTGAGTTTTTTACAAAATCTTCCCCACCACTACAATGATGTTCCCAAAGATACCACAGATAATAAGGTAACGTGTAGTCTTTGTCTGTGCTTCTAAACAAAAACAAATCAATTACCATAAACGGAATATTCCAGTATGTTTTAGATTTTAGATTTGTGTCATTTATCTAAGTTTTAGATCAATCATATGGAATAGGAGCAAGGGCCAGAGCTACATCCAAAAGTATAAGACCTAATAATATAAATATTTTTTTTTATGGAACAAAAATTCGCAAATGATACGATACGTGACGTCTTAGCCCTCTTCATAATATGAAGAGGGCTAAGACGTCACGTATTATGCACTATATATTATGCACTCTGGATGAGAGACCCAAGGCACCAAAAGTCGGAGCAGACTGGTAAAGGCATGCCATTGACATATGGGCATGCCGACTATTAGTGTCATGGTTATAGACACTGATTGACCGCCGAAGTCACAGTACAGGTACTCCCTTTGCTGACCTTCAAGCCCACAGTTTTCAATCTTAACCGCCATGCATTCAATCTGCTGTGGACCTCTGGCCCACTCTCCCCAACCAGAACAATGTTATCGACGAAGAGTACACTAGGAGACCTCCAACTGTATTTCCGCCGTTAGTGTGGACATGCAATTCTCAATTCATGAGTAATAAATTTTAATGCCACTGCAAAATGTATAAGGCTTCTTAAATAATTTAAGAGATAATATTACCTGATGGGATCAAAAGTGGTTCATTCACCAAGGTTTGGAAACTTCATCATTTCAACCATTGATTTCCAAAAAAATATATCATGTGTACATGGCAGCATAGTTGGCACATAATGTCATCATACTATGAGTAAAGTATAATAATTAGCAGGAGTTTAAAGGATAATGAGAATTTTAGAATATAGAAATTAATAGACTGAGAACGTCTTTTACTTTTACCATTGCACTATGCACAGTAAGCTTTATCGATGAGCAACTGTCAAGTGAATGGACATCCGTGTGTCACGTGACCTACTTCATCGTCATAGACAAACTATCTTTTTTACTT
Organism: Heliothis virescens; assembly: GCA_002382865.2. Classification (NCBI taxonomy): domain Eukaryota; kingdom Metazoa; phylum Arthropoda; class Insecta; order Lepidoptera; family Noctuidae; genus Heliothis; species Heliothis virescens. The sequence continues at coordinate 5,797,559 of NWSH02000323.1, forward strand.
CCACGCCCGGCGGCAGCTTGTGCCCTTGGAGAAAAATTATTTATTTTGTAATTTCATGTTAATTACTTAAAAATGGACACAAGGAAGCTGACTGAAATTTTGCGGGGAACCATCGATCCAAATCAGAGGCAGCAGGCTGAAGAACAGCTTTCTCAGGTAAGTTTTCTAAATTCGCATCCATCGACCACATGCTCGGGAATTTTATTACGCGACCAAAATGCATATCTCATTGTAGGTTAGTCGGCTGTATTGAGTGAGATACTTCTTAATTTCGTCGCCTAATGACATGCCGCGCTGGTATGATATCGAGCACCATGTTTTAACAAAACTCTTCGAATAATTCGTTTTATTCCTCCGAAATTCTTGACATGAGCCTTTAAAAGCACGTCTTTCACAGGATAATAATTTAGCTGGAGTTTTGAGTCATTGCGAGTATTGAAATGGGAAAAGTTATAACCAAACTTGACTAGCTCATGTAAAGTCATTTAGTTACTATAAATAGATCGAACATTATTTAGATATATTCAGCAATTTTGGCGCGTTTTTCTTATCTTTCTAATATTGTAGTCGCCGTAACTAGATAGTATTACCCACTACAAATTTAAGTTTATGAATTTCATTGTTTGCTATAGTTCAGGAACATTCCATTTAGGGGCAGTTTTTATGCTATTTTGTGGATTCACTCAACTCTTAGGACTAATATAAAAATCCCTAAGAAGTTGAGTAGTATTCAACTATTAATATGTATTCATATTATGAAGTCACTGACACATACATAGGTCATAATACTATGTGGGTACATCAATGCATTGGATGGTACAGTCGACAGCAAGTCAGTGTACACGAATCTGTAAAATTTCTGCGATCGATTTTCAACCTTATCACAATAGTGGAAGGTTAATGTTCAATTGGTAAAAATGAAACTCCACAACATTTAGGATACTTGGGATAATTTTTCAATAAGCTTTAGTTTTCAGCTAAACTTGTTCATAATTGTCTTTAACTATTTCCCTCAGAAGTTTAACATATACAAATAGACAAACATTTCTACCAAAAGCTGAAAATTAGTAAGAACTATGCAGAAGTAAGAAAAAGTTTTAAATTTTCTTCAGTTTCTTGTGGTTTCACTTATGTCCTGTGGGAACCCCTGTTCAAACCCAGATAAAATAAAGCCCATGTTACTCTGGGATAGTCATGCTTCCCAGCAGTGAAAGAATCTCGAATTGGTCCAGTACTTTCAGAGGCTGTAACATTCAAACAAAAAATGATTCGTCTTTATTATTTTTGTGGGAAAACCACCAAAATATCAACTTTTGCATATCTTAAGCTTGTTCTGGCTTTAAATTTATATCCGATTATCCAATCTTTAGTTATTACATTAAAATAGTTTTTTGGAATTTTAGATGCTTACTATTTCTTCCTGAAAAGGCTCAATATCAATGAGATGGGAAAATTTCAATAATAAGACATTATTTTATTATTGTTATAAAAATTTCACTTCATTGTTATTTATCAAATGTAATATAAATCATTTGTTAGTTTATATATTTTTATATTACAAATGAAATAATATATAGTTTTATATAGATAACATCATCCAGACATCAGATACGATAAATATTTGCTCACATTGATCAAAGTATAAAGTACTAGACTAACCACTAATAACTTTTTAAATAATCTAAAATAAACCTTTGAACTTGGGCTTCCATTTTTGTTGTATCTCCAGGTTGGGCTATTTAATCAGGATCTCTTCACAGTCACCAATTCCATACTGAGATTGTCCTATTTCAATGTATCAGTCAAAAATGACAAAAACACTAGCACAACAACAAATTAGGAGTGTAAAACAATTTGTACATTTCAGATTCACAAAATCATTGGTTTTGCACCATCATTGCTTCAAGTGGTTATGCTAAATGAAGTACCCATACCAGTAAGACAAGCTGGTGCAGTATACCTCAAGAACCTCATTTCGTCAGGATGGCAAGAAAAGGAGCCCGATGAGGGTGAGCCAATTCCATTCAGCGTTCACGAACAGGACCGGGCTATGATCAGAGACATCATTGTAGATGCTATCATACAGGCCCCCGATATAATAAGAGTACAATTGTGCATCTGTTTGAAAACAATCATCAAACATGACTTCCCAACTCGCTGGACACAGATTGTGGACAAGATCCACATATACCTGCAAAACCCTGAGCCTGCTAGCTGGATGGGTGCTCTTCTTTGCCTGTACCAGTTGATAAAGAACTATGAATACGACATTGCTGAGAAGAGAGTACCACTAATAGAAGCTATGAACCTGCTTCTGCCCATGATGTACAATTTGATTGTGAATCTCCAGGCTGATCCATCTGTAGAATCTGTGTTGATACAGAAGCAAATACTCAAATGTTTTTATGGCCTAATAAAGGTAATGGTCTTTTTCATTTGTGGCATATCTTTCAACAAAGCTTATCAAGAGCTTTAAACATGATACTATTGTTTCAGTACATTTTGCCCCTGGACTTGATTACAAAAGACATATTTACAAAATGGATGGAAGTGCTCCGTGCAGTGATGGAGCAACCGGTGCCAGAGACTACACTGCAGGTGGAAGAAGATGAACGTATGGAACTGCCATGGTGGAAATGCAAGAAGTGGGCTGTGCATACCTTGTACAGACTGTTTGAACGGTGAGTTCCTTACTTCTTCTAAAACATGTCTTTTTAAACAAGGATCTTTTGAAATCTGTTTCATACATTTTTATACTAACAGCACATTTAATATTGCTTTGTGAAAAAAACTAATCATTAACTTGCATTATTTTCTAGTCTGTTACATAAAATAATTATTTAATAACACAGCCATTCTGTGTACACCCACATGTACCACCCCCATGTATGCCCACCACAAATGTGTATACTTATATTACAAGTAAAAGTTATTGTAGTCATTTAACTTTTACCGTACTTAAGTGGAACAATAAATTGGGGAGCTAATAAGGATGTGCAATGTGTATGATCGAAAACTGCAATGGTTTGCCTCACGCACACATTGACATTTAATGTAGATTTTGCGTGTGAAATATAGTGTATAATAATTTCTTACAAACGGGGTTTCAGTAAAACTAAAGAAATGGTCTATTAGATCTATTTGGTATCAAACTACATATCAGACATATTATGTCTAATATGTAGTGCTAGTGTTGTGAACTTTCCACTGCAAAAAAGGGCTGAAGAAATGGAAGTAGAATCGAATGCTATGAAAATTTAATGCATTTCCTATGTCTTCGAAATAAGCCTTGACATTCTTTGTCCAATCGATTCTAATATTGTACTGTGTACAGTAAAAAAGCACGCAGTATATTACGTTTGCCGATATAAGTTCTTGTTCGAAAAAAAGGACAACTGTTAATCATACTAATTAACACATCATTACATAAAGAAAATCATACCCTCATGACAATAATGTTAAAAAGATTGATTTGTATACTTACCCCAACCCTTTTTGGCAGTCAGATAAAAAGGAAATAGGATTTTTTAAATGCCCTTGTATTTTCAATTAGTTTCTTGATCAAAAAGGGTGTTAAAAAGAAGATATTCATAATTGATAGTTTTGTTTTCGTATCCCCCACAGGTATGGCAGTCCTGTGAATGCTCGCGAGGAATACGTGCAATTCGCCGAATGGTATCTAACCACTTTTACTGGCGGAATCTTAGAGGTTCTCCTTAGAGTACTGGACCAGTACAGAAACAAGGTCTATATTTCCCCAAGAGTTTTGCAGCAGACCATCAGCTACATTGATCAATGGTAAGAATTTCTGTTTACATCCGTACTTTAATAATGTTGTACATTTTCACAAAAAAGGGTGACACACACAGACATAAACTACTCTTTATCAAGGTAATGGAACTAGTTCCCTCGGGACCCGGGTAGAATAGCAGGCGGAAGCTACTTCTATCTTAAATCATACTATATTGACGTCTGATCAATGTCTAGTGGGGCGTCTTGTTCACGACACGCTTTTTAAGGGAAGGCGGGTTCGCCGTATCGTTAATTGAAGCCTGTGGTGCTTGGAGTGACGAGTCTTGCTTAAAAATTAAACTGCATATTGTGTATAGTGCAACTGCACTACATATTGACCTTTTAAAAAACACTTGGATGGTCCGAAGAAAATAAAATCGATTGTTCCCCAAACAATAAATTTTCCCGTGACATTTGAGTTTCAACTCAGTTGAAACTTAAAAGTATATTGTAACTCAAAACGTGTTGAAGATTATAATGATCATTAGATCACCATTTATTCACCATGTATTACCTAAGACTGCGTTCACATTTGTCTATTCGCAATGTACTCAGGTTTAAAATGTATATCCGAAGGCGACATAGGTCATTACTACAATAACTCTTTTATTCTAATCCTGTCTATGCGATGTTGGGTACCTACATACATTTCTCACTTTCACAGCGTGACCCATGCTCATTCGTGGAAGCTTCTGAAGCCACATATGTTCGCCATCATTCAAGACGTGCTCTTCCCGCTCATGTCCTACTCCGAAAGTGACGAAGAACTGTGGGAAACGGATCCTCACGAATACATACGAATCAAATTCGGTAAGGAGAAAACGATAATATAAATAAGATAAAGAAAATAGGCGATGTCACATTTACGAGAACCGATTTTGCTTGCTTACAGTCTGCCAAATCCTGTGGGATTACCATCGTAATGTTGCTTTTCAATAATCCAAATATTTTTGTGTCGTATACTTGATGTATGATTATTGCTTGGAATTTATTTCGTTTATTTAGTAACTGCGTAAAATAACAGTATTTGCTTTATAAAGGCGGCAACTATTTGAATTCCTTCGTCAAATATACTATCATCAGGAATGCTAAAAACATGTGTTTAAAATTTTAAATGGCATGGCTTATTTCTTCCCGCTCGCTATACATTTTTTTTCTACGATTTCGAAGATTTCGATCCAAAGATTTTTCAAGTTCACGAAATGTGTTTTTATGCAAAACCATGCATATTAAACGGACCATACAAAAAATAAAAGTTGAGAACATTCAGTTTGAGGCGCGCGGGAATTAAGCCAATAGCTTGTTTGGCAATGCTCGCGGCTAACTGCAATGGTCCTGAGTCCATGAATATAAAAAACTATTAAAAATGTATATTTACTATTCTATACTGATATGTGCCCTTAATTTTATAGACATATTCGAAGACTTTGTGTCGCCTGTCACTGCTGCTCAGACTCTGCTCGTGTCATGTTGCAAAAAGCGCAAGGACATGTTAGGACGTACGATGCACTTGTGTATGCAAGTGTTGACGAGCCAGAACGGCGAGTACGGCCCCAAGCAGCGCGATGGCGCTCTACACATGGTCGGCACATTGAACGACATACTCATCAAGAAGAAATTCTACAAAGAGGAGATCGATTCTCTCCTGAGCCAATACGTCTTCCCTGAATTCCACAGTCCTCTCGGTTACATGCGAGCCAGGGCTTGTTGGGTTCTCCACTGCTTCGCTAGTGTTCGCTTCAAGAGTGACCAACTTCTCCTTGAAGCTGTCCGTTTGACAGTCACCGCTCTCCTCAATGACACTGAACTGCCTGTCAAAGTCGAAGCAGCCATTGCCATCCAGATGCTACTGTCTTCACAAGAGAAAGTACACAAGTACTTGGAACCTCAAGTGAAGGCTGTTACTACTGAGCTGCTCAAAGTTATTCGTGAGACTGAAAATGATAACATAGCAAATGTGCTTCAGAAAATTGTACCTTTGTACACTGAACAACTTATGCCTATGGCGTTTGAGATCACGGATCATTTGGCAACTACCTTCAGTAAAGTTATTGAGACAGATTCTGGAACTGACGAGAAGGCCATCACGGCGATGGGTCTACTGAACACCATGGAGACAGTTCTCAATGTAATGGAGGACAATCCAGAGATCATGGCTCAGTTGGAGAAGACGGTACTACGCGTCGTCGGTCACATACTGCATCACAATATCATTGGTAAGGACTCTTGTATTCAATTGATTGAAGTATCAATTTGTTAGTGCACCCTATGACATTTGCGCAATTGCTCGTGTTCATATAATATGTACCCATGTTAAAGTTCATTCTATCTTCTACATATGACCCCATTATACTGCAGAAATCGATCATTGTCTCCTTATTAGGTTTATTCAAATATTGTATGTAGATTTTTGACAACAGAATACATAATTTAGCAGACTGAATTTAGAAGTTTCATATGAAATTCTAAGTGTATCTATTGGTACCGTTATCATTAGAATGTGCTGCATATTACCACCATATTGTGATAACATGTTGACTCTATACATACTGTTACTAAAGTACATTTGGTTATTACGAGTACGACACTTGTCCTACCGCGGTCAGATAAAGAATTTGCAGCTCTTACAAAAATGAAATGTTTTATTTGGCGGCTATTCATATTTGAATTACGATTTTAAAATATTGTAAATTAACTCTTTACAAGGGTAATGTGGCTTTACGCGTATTTTGTAACTCCCTGTATACCATAATTACTTGATCAGTAGAGTTCTCCGGACATTCATTGAATTTCAGTCTACCTAGTTTTAATACTTTTATAAAATCTAATTCAACAGAATACTATGAAGAAGCGATGACGCTGCTTTGCAACTTGACCGCCAAAACCATTTCGGAGGACATGTGGAAGGTTCTAGAAATGCTGTACCAAGTGTTTGAGAAAGAGGGCTTTGATTACTTCACTGACATGATGCCAGTTCTACACAACTACATTACTGTGGACACGAATGCTTTCCTGTCGAATGAGAATCACATTCTCGCTATGTTCAACATGGCTAAAGCTGTAAGTTCATATTTTTTATATTTTATTCACAAAAGATAAATGAAAAACTTATTGCCTTGTAAATAAATGGACCTAATAATTTACGCAGTTTTGAGAGATGCTTAATTTAGATCTCTTTATAGAAAGCTTTCTTATCCAATTTGGCCCAATTTTGAGAATAGAGAAAATAATTTAAATAATAATTGCGACTTTACTAAACACGTGCGCCATTTGCTATTAACATGAGCGATTGCGATTTTTTTATTACTTGTATGCGTTTGATAACATTTGAACCGCGTTACGTAACACTTACAAATAGTGAAATTATAATTTATCGATAAATGCGAGGACTCAATTATAGAGAATTACTCTTGAATTTCGAATTTACAAGAAGGTTATTATCGGTACACCACGCTAAAAGGTTCCTTAGCTGTTAGTAGTGTAAAGGAATTGACAATTTATTGAAAATTTTAAAAAATGCTATGTAAACACATATTTACACTGCTTTTACTTGCTATTTATGATGTTACCACAAAAATGCGTGAAATACACGTGTAGAAAATGTCAACACATTTGCGAAGTGCGAATGTTCTGTGTTAATGAACTCGAGTGTCTAATTTGGTTGGAACGCGGCCAGGCCTAGTGTTACCAAATATACCGCAATGTACGCTTTCCGGTGTTATCAATAAAGTACACAATTACTTACACGAGTGTTCAAACTCACGTAAATCTCAGTTAATGTAAATTGAACCTTTGATATGCGCCATAAAATGCAAGATTCCTTATTACGAAGAAGGCACACATTTGTTATTACGAGAGGACTAATATTATAAATGTCTGTCTGTCCAGCTTTTACGCCAAATATACAGGTAAAGGCGCATAGGCTATTTTTTTTTTCTTGATGCAGGAAGTAATTCATTCGGGACGCGAGTAGAATGGCGGGGAACAGTTTGTAGGAAATATGGCTAAGATTAATACACACAATTACATAGATTTTGTTTTATATATTAGGTGCATTCCACAGGCCTTATTAAACTAAACCGCATTGATCACGTCTACGGTAGGATCCCTCAAACCTTGACCTTGACGTAGATGGCTGCTGTGAATCCGTTTATAGAGCGGAAACGTTCGAAACATGACGAGTTACTTATAAAATATATGAGATGGATTGACTTTCAGACATGTAAAGAACCTTGGAAGTTATTTTATAGTAACTAAAAGCAATAAAGGGAACCCCTTATCAAACTTCATAAGCATAATGGGAACCAATAAATCTTTATTGACGTAATTGACGACGAGTGAAAGCGCATTCTGTATTTACGCCTCGTATCACTTCGTTTAACCAGACTCAAATGTGACTTGCATAGCTGTGTTTGTGTATGTATGTTTCCTCATGAACAAACATTTCGATTTGATAATGTTTGACCTGTATTCGTTAAGAGCTGTGCGAGCCGCATATATGTAGGTTGATCTATATATATATCCAGACCGTTTTCGGCCACAGCGACTTGGTTAGCCTACTGAGAGCTTCGCTGATGTGCTCTCTAGTGACTGACATAGCCAATTTTTGCAGCGAATGCCCGTCCGCATTCACTGCATGTCAGCACTCCACCAACATAATTATAATAAATAGCCGCGGGTGGTCGGGCTTTTAGCTCGTCTCTTTTAGCATCGAGCTCTTCCTTACGCCTCTTCTCAAACTCGCACACTTTGTCCTTTACGGTACGCCTCCATAGTGTCCGATCCGCTGCCATAGTCTCCCATTGTGACGGTTGTAGGTCACATCGTTTCATGTGGCGCTTTAGCACGTCTTTGTACCGCAAGCGTTGTCCACCCTGCTTACGCTTACCATCTTGCAGTTCTGAGTAAAAGATGCGCTTTGCCACTCTTGCGTCAGACATCCGGGAGACATGACCGGCCCACCGCAGTTGTCGCCGCATCAGATAAGCCTCTATACCGCAAACATTAGCTCGCCTGAGAACTTCCGTATTACGAACACGGTCCGACCACTTGATGTTCAAAATGTTGCGCAGGCATTTGAGATGGAATCTATCTAATGTGCGAATATGCCCGCGATATAGACACCATGTCTCCGAGGCATACAATAGATTTGGCAGAACTATTGCCATGTATACAGCTACTTTCGTAGAGAGCTTAATGTCGTGCGATTGGAACACCTTGGCACGAAGTCTACCAAAAGCCGCATTGTTTGTAGGGGGTAATCTCTAGAAGTAATGAACCTATTTTAAAAATTCTTTCACCATTCGAAAGCTACATTAACCACGAGTGACATAGGCTATATTTTATCCGGGCATGGGCAGTGGGGACGGGACGGGAGTGAATTCGCGGGAAAACGGCTAGTTTATAATATTATCGAATTGTCTAGCTTTCGGCTTGGCAATGGAAATTTATTCCCTCCTTTGCGTGTTTTTTTTTTTAATAAAGCTTCTTATTATTCTTTATTTTTTTACCATTACTGGTGTGTAATCCTTGGTACCATAGCACCTTTGGTACCGCTAAGAAAACAAGCGTGATCTAAACAGTTTAGCTCAACACTAATTAAAGTAACATTAGTTCAATGCTAAAGTCGTGGACTTAAATGCGAATGAATTTCAATTTTGTGTATGTGAAATGTATTCGAATATCAATTTGGTATCACAAAATGATCTAGTGGGAGAGGTAATTGGGAAAGTTACTATAAAAGCAAATAGACGCAGAGTTTTTGCTGTACAGAATTCTAGAACATTTTATAGATTAGATGGGTGTTATAAGATTGACCGCTGTGCACGTCTGTGGACTGTAGCTCTAGCTCTAGAGGCGGTTTACTTGTGAGAAATATGGGTTGCTATACTTTCATGTCAACATTGTCATGTCTTCACCGATTAAGTAAAGCTTTAGACATGGAACCCAGATTTGAAAGTATAGCACCATGTGTTATTTTTTACTTTTTGTTATTTTAGCTTTGCCTACAGCTCAGCGTTGTATACTTTAGAATTTTATGCTAATGAAATTATTTAAAAACTTGCGTAGTCGACATATAGAATTGAAGTGTATTAAAATTAATACATGTAACATTTGTTACCAGGTTCTAAACTCAGACGCTGAAGACGAGTGTGAGATATACGCAGCGAAACTTCTGGAAGTTATGGTACTGCAATGTTCCGGCAAGATCGACAACTGTCTGCCGTCCTTCGTAGAGTTGGTGCTTAATAGGCTCACCAGGAAGGTGAAGACTTCTGAACTCAGGACTATGCTTCTGCAGGTAACTATCCACGGTTTATGGGCACTATAACACTGAAATATACTTTCAAATCTAAACCATATAATTCTAAGTGTCTAAACACACCATGCCGAACGTACGCGACCGAAGATCGGCATGATTACGCCTGAAATGCTATTTGAATTACTGGCGACACATTATGCCGAAATTACGTTGCGTTATAGCGTACAGCCGAACTTCGGTCGGGCGTAAGTTCAGCGGCAATTCGGCGGCAACGTACGTACGTAGCACGATCAACGAAACGAATTCCTTAGGTATTGTAAGTTGGAGCCGATAACCAGTGTTTCTAACCTAGCTATTTTCGTGTTAGATACAGGATAACAATCTGTATATTGGTCTATCTCGTTTTTTTTGACCTACACAAATGTTCATTGATAGATTTTAGTTTGGGTCAACAGGATCAACAGTGATTATGCTTGATTAATAGGGTGCCCAAATATGCTTTGATAATCCGAATATACTACAATGACAATTTTAATCTGCAGGTTCTAATAGCCATCCTGTATTGCAATCCTCACTTGCTGCTTACGATCCTGGATAAACTACAGGAGTCTGTGCCCAATGCTTCCATCACACAGCACTTCCTCAAGCAGTGGATACATGACACCGACTGCTTTATGGGGTAAGGGAGATATTACACACAATTTTAAAAAGCAATGAAGCAAATCCCTTGCTTTTGGTCAGCCAGTTTTATTGACATCCCAATAAAATCGTAATTGAAATAGCAATATGTAATTTTGTCAAAGTGCACTTGAACATCTTCCAAATCAGAATCAGAATATTTTGATATGAGAGCTAATATAATCGCATTTTCTTCCAGACTGCACGACAGAAAACTATGCGTGCTTGGTATCTGCACACTGCTCGAACTGGGTCCTCAGAGGCCGAACATTGAGGAGATTCTGCCGAAGCTACTGCCGTCTTGTTTGGTGCTGTTCGACGGACTAAAGCGCGCGTACGAAGCGAGGGCCGAGGCTGATGAGGAAACTTCCTCTGAGGAAGACGATGAAGACGAGGATGAAGGTAAGTTCATTGTTTTTTGTTTTGTACAAATATAGTTAAAGTACAGATATACAGGTTGTCCCTCGAAGTAAGGATCAAATGGAACAGGGGTGTGGAGAGGGTAATTTACAAGCTCTGACTTCACAATGTAGGTAAAATTTTTGACGGGTCAAAAATCATACAGTCGTACCGTACAGTAATCAGCCGCTGTGTACTCAATTTTGTATGGGAGTATGTTGTAAAATTCATCACCTTGTTGTAAACAAAAGTCTCTAATTTTGAAACTATTAAGAATATCGCAATAATTTATACCTCAATACATACCACCCTGTATAAGTAGAATCTGTATCCAATCACACATAATTGGAAAAAGGTTGGGCTGATGATGTTGATGTGCCATATGTAGTAAGATCTGGGACATAGCCTTTCTTTTGATCTAGTGTCTATAATTTGCCATTGTAAATGCATCACTGTCCATTTTAATAAATCTGTAGTCTATGGCATTTCTAAAAAGAAAACAAGTGTGCCATGCTAGCCTAGTCAACTTGCGAGAGTTTTTATTATTAGTTTAAGTATTTAAAAACATTTACTTAGTGATTAAATCATCTTCCGTTAGTGAATAATCCTATACACTCATTCATTGCGTTTATCATCTCCTATTATGTGATATGTGCAAAATTAAAATAAAATTGTGACTACACAAACAATAAACATTTCCAGAAGTCCTATCAAGTGACGAAGATGATTTAGAAGAAATGAACAATGAATACCTCGAAAACTTAGCGCGAATGGCGGTCAAAAACAGTGCGCAACAGGGCGTCAATATGACGGCTAAGATCGAGGACTATGATGAGAGTGACGATGTGAGTCCACTAGTTAGTATACATTGCTTTTAGCTCATTATGTGTTTTGGCGTCAAGATCATCAAGAAATTCTAATTTGGTGAAGTCGGCTGACGAAGCAATGCAGTATCACGAGACAAAATCACCAAAATTTATTCTGTGATGGTGATTTATAGTGGTAAGTTATTTTGTTGGGCTTCAAACTGCTGCTGGCAAGATGGCGGCTGAACCACGATAGAGTTGCTGTCAATAAGAACTGTCGTGAGTACCAATGTGTTTCATTATATCCAATAACTCCTAACTCATAACATTTTGTTAATGCAAGGCTGTTGAGAACAATAATATTGGTATTTAGATTAGTTGACTTGTCATTATTGTCTTGCATTAAATAAAATGTGAATATATGGGCTAACATGCTTACCGCAAAAACTAAAACTACTTACCAAAATGGTACTAAATATGAAAGTGGTGGTGGTATTCATTAGTTGTACAAAATCATACACAATTTCATTCGGTCTAGTTTCTAGTGATTAAATATTTAATGTTACATCAGAATGAAAATAACTGAGTGTTTCTAGCAGAAAAATCCAAGACCCTCAGAAAGTGCTGCATCCAGAGAGGCTAGAAAATGGCAGCTTATTGTAAGAACTGTACTTCTAAACATGTCTATTTAGACAAACTAACGTATTTCTTTTCAAGTAGTTAGTAGTCATGCCATTTATCATACTTTCTAATTTGTAAGATTGGTTAAGTTGTTTAATTCTTCAGCCTCGTGACTTGAGGGACCACATCTGAATTGACCTTCTTTCTGAAGCCAGTGTTAGAATCTATATTTTTTTATGAGGGCATTTTCAAGTGATTAGTATAGAAAAGAAATCGTCGAATAAATAAATTACAAAATCAGATTTTTGAACGGACTTACTAATAAAATCAGGGCCAATAGATCCACATTCCCCATACAAACGTAGCTTAGTATTAGGTTAACACTGGAAGTTACGTTTTGTTGTCAGGATGACGACGACTATGATGCTGAGGACACAGCGATAGAATGCTACACCACTCCCCTCGATGAAAAGGACTGCCCCGTTGACGAATATGTCAAGTTCAAGAGCACACTCCATGGTATGTATTCACTTGTTACTGTTACCATTTTCCGGTAAAATATATTAGACTAGCCGTTTTAGGGTGCGGTTCCATTGAGGAGGAGCGGAGCAGAGCGGAGAAGAGCTGTGCCGCGATTCACCAATCACATGGCTTGAAAGAGAAGAGATGTGGATTTCAAGCCATGTGATTGGTGAATCGCGGCACAGCTCTTCTCCGCTCTGCTCCGCTCCTCCTCAATGGAACCGCACCCTAAAACGGCTAGTCTAATATATTTTACCGGAAAATGGTAACAGTAACAAGTGAATACATACCATGGAGTGTGCTCTTGAACTTGACATATTCGTCAACGGGGCAGTCCTTTTCATCGAGGGGAGTGGTGTAGCATTCTATCGCTGTGTCCTCAGCATCATAGTCGTCGTCATCCTGACAACAAAACGTAACTTCCAGTGTTAACCTAATACTAAGCTACGTTTGTATGGGGAATGTGGATCTATTGGCCCTGATTTTATTAGTAAGTCCGTTCAAAAATCTGATTTTGTAATTTATTTATTCGACGATTTCTTTTCTATACTAATCACTTGAAAATGCCCTCATAAAAAAATATAGATTCTAACACTGGCTTCAGAAAGAAGGTCAATTCAGATGTGGTCCCTCAAGTCACGAGGCTGAAGAATTAAACAACTTAACCAATCTTACAAATTAGAAAGTATGATAAATGGCATGACTACTAACTACTTGAAAAGAAATACGTTAGTTTGTCTAAATAGACATGTTTAGAAGTACAGTTCTTACAATAAGCTGCCATTTTCTAGCCTCTCTGGATGCAGCACTTTCTGAGGGTCTTGGATTTTTCTGCTAGAAACACTCAGTTATTTTCATTCTGATGTAACATTAAATATTTAATCACTAGAAACTAGACCGAATGAAATTGTGTATGATTTTGTACAACTAATGAATACCACCACCACTTTCATATTTAGTACCATTTTGGTAAGTAGTTTTAGTTTTTGCGGTAAGCATGTTAGCCCATATATTCACATTTTATTTAATGCAAGACAATAATGACAAGTCAACTAATCTAAATACCAATATTATTGTTCTCAACAGCCTTGCATTAACAAAATGTTATGAGTTAGGAGTTATTGGATATAATGAAACACATTGGTACTCACGACAGTTCTTATTGACAGCAACTCTATCGTGGTTCAGCCGCCATCTTGCCAGCAGCAGTTTGAAGCCCAACAAAATAACTTACCACTATAAATCACCATCACAGAATAAATTTTGGTGATTTTGTCTCGTGATACTGCATTGCTTCGTCAGCCGACTTCACCAAATTAGAATTTCTTGATGATCTTGACGCCAAAACACATAATGAGCTAAAAGCAATGTATACTAACTAGTGGACTCACATCGTCACTCTCATCATAGTCCTCGATCTTAGCCGTCATATTGACGCCCTGTTGCGCACTGTTTTTGACCGCCATTCGCGCTAAGTTTTCGAGGTATTCATTGTTCATTTCTTCTAAATCATCTTCGTCACTTGATAGGACTTCTGGAAATGTTTATTGTTTGTGTAGTCACAATTTTATTTTAATTTTGCACATATCACATAATAGGAGATGATAAACGCAATGAATGAGTGTATAGGATTATTCACTAACGGAAGATGATTTAATCACTAAGTAAATGTTTTTAAATACTTAAACTAATAATAAAAACTCTCGCAAGTTGACTAGGCTAGCATGGCACACTTGTTTTCTTTTTAGAAATGCCATAGACTACAGATTTATTAAAATGGACAGTGATGCATTTACAATGGCAAATTATAGACACTAGATCAAAAGAAAGGCTATGTCCCAGATCTTACTACATATGGCACATCAACATCATCAGCCCAACCTTTTTCCAATTATGTGTGATTGGATACAGATTCTACTTATACAGGGTGGTATGTATTGAGGTATAAATTATTGCGATATTCTTAATAGTTTCAAAATTAGAGACTTTTGTTTACAACAAGGTGATGAATTTTACAACATACTCCCATACAAAATTGAGTACACAGCGGCTGATTACTGTACGGTACGACTGTATGATTTTTGACCCGTCAAAAATTTTACCTACATTGTGAAGTCAGAGCTTGTAAATTACCCTCTCCACACCCCTGTTCCATTTGATCCTTACTTCGAGGGACAACCTGTATATCTGTACTTTAACTATATTTGTACAAAACAAAAAACAATGAACTTACCTTCATCCTCGTCTTCATCGTCTTCCTCAGAGGAAGTTTCCTCATCAGCCTCGGCCCTCGCTTCGTACGCGCGCTTTAGTCCGTCGAACAGCACCAAACAAGACGGCAGTAGCTTCGGCAGAATCTCCTCAATGTTCGGCCTCTGAGGACCCAGTTCGAGCAGTGTGCAGATACCAAGCACGCATAGTTTTCTGTCGTGCAGTCTGGAAGAAAATGCGATTATATTAGCTCTCATATCAAAATATTCTGATTCTGATTTGGAAGATGTTCAAGTGCACTTTGACAAAATTACATATTGCTATTTCAATTACGATTTTATTGGGATGTCAATAAAACTGGCTGACCAAAAGCAAGGGATTTGCTTCATTGCTTTTTAAAATTGTGTGTAATATCTCCCTTACCCCATAAAGCAGTCGGTGTCATGTATCCACTGCTTGAGGAAGTGCTGTGTGATGGAAGCATTGGGCACAGACTCCTGTAGTTTATCCAGGATCGTAAGCAGCAAGTGAGGATTGCAATACAGGATGGCTATTAGAACCTGCAGATTAAAATTGTCATTGTAGTATATTCGGATTATCAAAGCATATTTGGGCACCCTATTAATCAAGCATAATCACTGTTGATCCTGTTGACCCAAACTAAAATCTATCAATGAACATTTGTGTAGGTCAAAAAAAACGAGATAGACCAATATACAGATTGTTATCCTGTATCTAACACGAAAATAGCTAGGTTAGAAACACTGGTTATCGGCTCCAACTTACAATACCTAAGGAATTCGTTTCGTTGATCGTGCTACGTACGTACGTTGCCGCCGAATTGCCGCTGAACTTACGCCCGACCGAAGTTCGGCTGTACGCTATAACGCAACGTAATTTCGGCATAATGTGTCGCCAGTAATTCAAATAGCATTTCAGGCGTAATCATGCCGATCTTCGGTCGCGTACGTTCGGCATGGTGTGTTTAGACACTTAGAATTATATGGTTTAGATTTGAAAGTATATTTCAGTGTTATAGTGCCCATAAACCGTGGATAGTTACCTGCAGAAGCATAGTCCTGAGTTCAGAAGTCTTCACCTTCCTGGTGAGCCTATTAAGCACCAACTCTACGAAGGACGGCAGACAGTTGTCGATCTTGCCGGAACATTGCAGTACCATAACTTCCAGAAGTTTCGCTGCGTATATCTCACACTCGTCTTCAGCGTCTGAGTTTAGAACCTGGTAACAAATGTTACATGTATTAATTTTAATACACTTCAATTCTATATGTCGACTACGCAAGTTTTTAAATAATTTCATTAGCATAAAATTCTAAAGTATACAACGCTGAGCTGTAGGCAAAGCTAAAATAACAAAAAGTAAAAAATAACACATGGTGCTATACTTTCAAATCTGGGTTCCATGTCTAAAGCTTTACTTAATCGGTGAAGACATGACAATGTTGACATGAAAGTATAGCAACCCATATTTCTCACAAGTAAACCGCCTCTAGAGCTAGAGCNACTCCGCTCCGCCTCAATGGAACTGCACCCTGACGCGGTATCACCAGCGTCCCGGGGAGTTTTCTTCCCATACCAGGATAAACATAGCCCATGTTCAGCGCAAAGAACGTGAAAAAATTATTATTCAAATCGGTCCAGTACATCCAGAGCCTATTCGTTACAAACAATCAAATCTTTCCTCTTTTTACATATTTTATAGTATAGATTTTTGACATAAACCTCACAGAATAAAGGAAAAAAAACACAATTGATAGATAAAGGTTTAAAACTTTATTTTATTATTTTTGTATTTACTTGTCACAGCTCTCTCAACGAGCGAACCAGCGCTGTACCACGCTCTAACGAGCGGCTTGAATGAGACGCAACAGAAACAGTTGAATGCTGTATTTGTACTCGCCGACCAGCGCAAGGCGCAACAAGACAGCAAGCGCATCGAACAGAGTGGAGGTATGTTGCGTTACCACAGTATCACACTATAACACATCACACTCTCATATTTTACACTGTCACACTTTACTATCGTACACCCTACACTTTTATTAAAATTGATTGTCTATTTTTGTTAAATAACTCACACTTACAGCCGGTTTTGTGTTTCCAGGCTACATGTTCACCGTACCAGCGCAAGTGCCGACCAAATTCAAATTCGGATCGTAAATAAAATGTTGCACACGTTTATCGTTAACGTATATCACACTTGTCGAATATATCCTCCAATTTGCGGCTTACATTAAATTCAATTGAAATATATCGGCTCTAAATTGTTCGTTACACTTGTTAGTATAGCAGTTAGTTGCATAAGCTTGGCACTGAAACGCCACTCTAAAATTATGATATTGTGGACGACCTTTCGTAGGGCGGCTGGCCGCGGCTTAAATTTCCAGTGAGGCTATAAGCTAATATAAATAGGCCCTCTACCTTCATGGTATTTCCAGCCAGAGACCAAAAAAGGAGCATATATTACAAGTGTGCCTGTCTTTGTATGTATATTCACATTATGTGACATGTTCTAATAAATGGTTTGAATATTTACAATGTGATGAGTAAGTGAAATAGGATTACAGTCAATTTGGAAGGCCTGATATTTTAAATAGATTATATTGCGTTATAATTATTCAAATTATTTAAATACTGATATTGTAATTCATACCGTCTTTCTTGTTTAATGTATGCATTTGATTGTTTTTTGATTACTATAGTATAGTATGGAATGAATGTTAGATTTGCATGGTTTCAGTCTTTCTTTTGATCTATGTATAACTTCATAATTTTGAAAAATTACTCTCTGATTGTAAGTATAATCAAAGAATTGATAAAACTTATTAAAGATAACAAAAATAGGAAGTGTCTGCTCTTTGTTGATTGATATCAGAAAAAAACTGATAAAAATATTCTTGACAGTGTTAAAGGTACATTTTTTTAAATTATAGGCAATAGATAAGTAAGAAGGACAGAATTGAATGCTTTTATGCAGTTATAATATCAATGTTTTATCGAACGGTGGAAGAATTAATCTTAACGCATGCGTCTTAGCTCCGACTCCACTGTTGTTTACACTGCGATTTATTGTAATAGAAAAATCGGGAACAGAATATATCCCTTCGTGTTATCTGATATGTATACACAATATATGTTTGTAGTTAGTTGGGTTCCGTAGTTTAATGCCCGTTAAACGCCCTCATCAATGTTTTAAAGTCATATATACATATATATTATAGTTGTAGTTGTATATTATGTATTTATATAGGTAAAACTGCTATCAGATAATATAGGTGTTGCTTTTCCTGTAAAGGAATTGATAGTTACAGTCAGAAGTATATTAAGTACATATCATTACAACTTGCTTGCTTGTCACTTAATTAGGACAAACATATACCTCATGAGAACCTTCCTTAGTCTGTTTAGCTAGAACGTGCGGAACCCTGGCAGGTTAAATTAGCATTTATCTGAAAAGATTTTTCATATAAAATGAATTACAAAGTTTATAAATTACAAACTGTCAAATATATAAATATTCTATCGAAAGTAATGTTCATCCAATATAGTGTAAATGACGAAAAAGCTACAAATGGATTCTTATTGGAGTGAAATTATTTACTCTATTGCCGACCGAATGAAATCAAAGTAAGTTATTAATTCCAAAACTAGGGTAGTGAGAGACTGTTGTAATGTTGTGACACAATTCATCAAATGTTGTTGATGATCCTTCTTGGTATTCTGTGTATAGCATATTCTATTATGGAGTGTATATTGTATGCGTATATTTCAAATAATAATGATAAAACTCAGATTAATAATATAGAACTGTGTTCCCCGCACCTGACTGACTAAGAACATAATTATGTCTTGAAGCCTGCAATGCTTGTTCCCAATGTTACAATGTTTCTCACTGACGTGATTTTTTATTTTGTTTTTTTTTGCACTTAGTATAAAATACAGATTATTATAATGTTTTATGCATATAGAATGTGCATTGACTAATCTGGCAGTTGTCGTTCAATCGTACATGGATGTATTAAGTTTTAAAAATTTATTATGCAGTTGGCAAAACTTTGTTATTTCTGTTTACAATTAGCTGTGAAAGTAATTGTTTTGGGTTATACAAAAAAAAAATGTAATCTATACAGCGTATCAGAATATATATATATATCGAATCTAATTTATTTGTTTGAAATTAGCTTAGTTTTCAGTGGTCAAATTTACGTTCTAAGCGCTAATTGTACTCGGAAATTTTGTTATATACTTGCAAACTCGTAAAGAAAAGTTGATGTAATATTACCAAAACAACATGATAATGATGAATTTAAAAATCTATGTAAAATTTTAAGTCACGAAGCCTATAGCTGTTAATGTGTTATTAATTCTAATATTCATCATCAGACTCTAGATTGTTGGTACATACGTACACAGTTTGTTAGTTACCTTTAAATTGTTATTTAATTGGAAATGCTAACATTTCATGTTGATTTAATGAGGCGAAATGATGGATAATCACTAACTTTGTTACTGTATTTTCTGGCTGAAGGTGTGATAAGACTGTTTTGACCATACTAGTTAATTTCATACTGATTGAACAATTCTCTTGTGAAATCAGGGAGTGGTTGCCTGAGCGTCCAACGCCGAGGCGACTCATACGCGTCTCGAATGGGCCTCGAACGTTACATAGTAGTATGGTTCAATAATGAGAGTAAGAGATTAGCATGTAAGCCACCCGAAAAATGGGCCAAGCTCGTATATTTTTTATGTAATTAATTAGCATTAACTTTGAAACGAAATTGGAATGTCTATGGTTTTAACGTATTTATTTATTTATTTTAATCCACATACAGATACAACTACATATAAAAGTTGCATGAAAACGTCTTAGGTGTCCGATCTCATAAATAACATACTCACCCTAATACCAAGTGATGTTGATAATTACATAATATCTTCAAATATGACGTATCCGGAATACGAGAGGTTCACAATGAATTTGTTTTTGATTTCTTTTTTTGAATTTATATGACCAGTACTACGAAGTTATCGTAATTTCAGAACTACGGTAAAATGCTTTTGCACACTTCACGGTTGTTACTTTATTCTAAATGGTTGGTTGGTGTACACCAATCGAAGAAATATATTACGTCAATATTTAGTATAAGCGTTACTAAACCGCATGATGTCTAATAGAACTTACTGTCACCACTGATTTGTCTGTGTGATTTGTATTATTATTATTCTATATCGCAGCTTAGATGTATACACGATTATAAATAATCTGTATTTTCTATAAACTTGTTTTTTATTTATTTTACCTACTGAACCAACTAAATACTTAAGCAGACAAGAGAAATTATGGTTTTCAGTAATAGTACAGTATTACCGAAATTACGAACTCACAACTCAACTATTTACTCTTGTTTGCTGAAGCTGAAGACCTTTCTTCATGCATTTATTGTGCCTTGTATGCATTCAATACGCAGCATTATATCCATCAACTGCGGAATTCAATATTCTATCTATCTCCGGATTTGCTTACTCGGACTCCGGATAGGAATTTGACATTACTTGTATGGGGCTAATGTCAAAATTCTATCTTTAGTAAGCAAATCCAGAGATAGTCATCACAATCTGCTAAATTTCTGCAATAGATTTTCAACTTTATCACAATAGAGGTAGGTTAATGTTTGAACAGACAGGTAATCGTTATCCAGATATTATTAAGTAGCCAGGTAAAATACCAGAAATCTAGTGGTTCGACAGATCCGTCAGAATCACTGCATACCTACCTTCTGTGGTTACGTTCGCCAGAAATAGAAGTCTGATGCTCTCAGCTTAATCAGCTCCATCCTTGCTGACTACCAGCATTCTGAAGTTATTAAATAAAAACCGGCCAAAGGCGAGTTGCACTCGCGCACGAACGGTTCTATGAAAAATGAACGTAAGTATCTATTACCTACAACTAGCCAAAATACAAAAATTTTTCGGCAGCAAAAAATTACCTTGTTTTTCACACAAATATATGAATATATGAACAAAGTTATAATTTGCGGTTTCACACGTTTATTGGTTGGGGCACCTTAATCTTAATTTTTTTAAATTTTTATTACCTATAATACCTAAGTATTTTTTGTTATAGAGGCAACAAAAATACATATTTTGTGAAAATTTCAGCTTTTTAGCTATGACAGTTTATGAGATACAGCCTGGAGACAGACAGACAGCGGAGGGTTAGTAATAGGGTCCCGTTTTACTCTTTGGGTATGGAACCCTAAAAACAGTAAGTAACTTGGGTGACGCCTAGGTACGTATTATAAGCTTTTTTATTTATCTTGCCTTGTTCGGTAGACAAATCTTGTAGGAAAGCTTTGCTTGAGCTACCTACTTCTAGACTAGAATAGGATTTGAGAAGAAAAGTCTACAGGTAGATAGATGGATAAATTAAACTAATTAAAGTAGGTGACATAATGGGCGGTCTTAGTGCTAAGAGTAGGTCTTAGGTCTTAGTGCTCTTCCAGACAACTTAGGATGGATTTAGACGAGAAGGAAAATACTAGGTATACGTTAGGTAGGCAGTTAGGCAAGGTGTGGGTAATCGAAATGATATGTAAAACAAAGATACTTTGAAACAAACTTTATTAATAAAAATATATTTAACTATCAAAATAATTTTAAAATACAATTTCAATCATAAAAACTAGCTTCCGCCAGCAGTCTCACCCGCTTCCCGAATGAACTACTTCCAGCAGCCGTATAAAAAAGTAGCCTATATGTTATTCTGATGTATGAGCTATTATTACTGCCAAGTTTCATCAAACAAGTTACAAAAATACATACATCATAACACATACCTACCATACATCCATCCTCACAAACTTTCGCATTTATAATCGCATTAATATTAGTTGGAATTAGGATAGGGCTCAGACCTTGATTTAGACAATGAATGCATAATCTATACTAATATTATAAATCTGAAGAGTTTGTTTGTTTGTTTGAACGCGCTAATCCCAGGATCTACTGGTCCGATTTGAAAAATTATTTCAGTGTTAGATAGGCCATTTATCGAGGAAGGTTATAGGTTACTTTTTATCCGGGTGCGCGCAGTAGTTCCCACGGGAGAGCTGGTGTAACCGCTGGCAGAAGCTAGTTAGGTATATTGAGGAGAACAAAGATCTAGAAATGAAACTAAGTAGATGTTAGGTAGGTACCGCATTTGCTACAAGTGATTGTCCTTTTAAATTTTTATTTGAATACAACTCAAAAATAATTAAGAAATCATTTCTCCATTAGATATAATCCCTGAATAACATAAGCTATTCACATCGTACAGCGGGAACGTAGTCCCCTCTAGACGCGAGCAGTCTGCGTTAATCAGCTGACGATAAATATAAGCGTGTATAGTGTGTATCTGCTTAAGACGAATGTTTGCCTAGTCGGCTGGGACCATTAGTAGCTATGCCTAGGGGTTCAGTGCACCTGCGCAGTGTAGTAGACCTTCGATATGCATAAATCAATATTCTGTATAGAAACGGTCTTGTCTGGAGCGGTCCTCGACATATCCGTCAAGATTACGGTCTTATCGAAGTTTATGAATCTCGGTAAGTAAGAAAATTGACCCCTTTACTGTTGCAGGCAAGCTGCGAGTGTTATAATAGTGAACTCCATTGTATTTAACTTAAAAGCTACCCCAATTCAGTCTCAAGGTCGTTACGTGACTAAGTAGGTAATCGGAACGTCTTTTTCTTACGGTCGAGTCCCCCACAGCGTAGCCGAGCCGAATTAGACCATGGGGTGAGGTGAAATTTCATTCATGCCGAATTTTGTGGACGGTTTGCTTTGGGGTCGCGTCGAGTTGCGTACCTAATTGTTTGTTTGTCATGTATCATTTGTTTATTTACATTAAGTTTCTTCATTGTTTTGATTATTTGCATATATTATTTCCTGAAAATAAAGCAATTATTTAAGCCGCAGTAATTTTCAGTCAGTACAGTCAGTACTTCAGACAAGGTTTGAAAATTCAATGATCAATGTGATGTGATCAATGACACCGCGATGATGTTATATGTACAAATGCTTCCATAATTACTAGGGACGTCCTTTAACTCCACAAACCAAACAAACCTCATCTTTGTTGAGAAGGGTTCACTAAATGTAGAAGGGGATTTACTTGAGGAGGCGCAATCCCCTCCGAGTCGGTGACGGTCCCCCTAGCTCGCATGACCGGACACACACATGCTGTTCAATGAAATGAGCAAAAGTCGAGCAGATGGTAGTCTACGTGTGCAATGTCGTAACTATTTGTTCTCACTGTCCTATATATGTTGCAGAGATGAACGGGTGGTATCAAAACGCGGTTCCAAGTACTTCACAGAGGGGACACCTCACACCCAAACAACTCAACATGGAAATGAAAGAGTATAAGCGCGGCTACTTCAGTGTCGTCGTTGCCACAATGCTGGCCAGGGCCCGCCGCGAATGTGACGACACGGATGACATCACGGCTGCTGCAGCCAACATGCATATCAGCAACCATCCGCAACCGGCTCGCAGAGAGAACAACCCCTTCAAGTTTTAAATCAGTGTTAAGTTTCAAGAAGCATTTAATTGGTACTGGAGGCAAACGTGAAGCACATTAAGGTGTTTTAATTTTTTTTTACATGCTGGTGATACATGTGAACTTGTTGTGGGCTGTTATGTGAGTCATCAGGTGACAGTATTTTTGAAAATACCTAAAAGTTCCTGACGTTTGCCTCCATTCGCTACCACGCTACATGCTTCCTCGATGTGTTCCATGGTTGGTGTTCCCTTGTCAGTGTCTGTGATCAGTACTTTCCTTGTACAGACGACAGCACATCAAGTTTCCACAATCTGACAAATTTCTGCGATAGATTTTCAACCTTATCACAATAGTGCGAGATTGATGTTCGATTGATAAAATTTGACAGATTTGAGTAGACTGACTTGCTGTCGACTGTACATTCTCTTTACATAGATCTATTGTTTTGTGAAGAAGTGAAGTGAGCAACTAACATATCTTATGTAATTTTGACACGAGGAGTTTTTCTTATAGCTAGAGGTTTTCTCAGCCCTCTCAATATTGTTTATTTGGTCACTTGGCAGGTATTATTATTTCGGTTGTACATATAGTACTATTGTTAGTTAACACCTTCATTGAAATTGTTACAATTAAAAACAATAGGCTGATATGTCTAAAAGAATTTAAAGTTTGATGCCAAACATTTTATTTACATTATTGTAAAGTCGAGAGTATAAAACTGATTTTTGATCTACATATTTTCGATATACTTTTGGACATGTTAAAAGTTATTTTGTATTAAACGTGAAAGAATGATGGTGATTATCTTGTGAATGTTCTGTGATGTCTTCTTGATATCCTGCTCTCTGTGTTTCGTGAAAATAAATGTTGTGGAAAAAAATATTGTGTTTATTATTTTAGACTTTTCTTAACTGATCACATTCAATAGTTTAATGAGTTGGACAATATGTCTTAAGGTTATACATATTGCGGCTAGTGAAGCCATGTAACATAATGAAACTAAAGCTATATAACATAACATTAACTTACAATAAAAAATAAATTATTGAGGTAGATATAGGTTCTCTACGCACCCATCTACCCTGAGCAGGAGAGGTAAGGCAAGACGCACCTGGTCAGTAAAAGTATTATCGTTACACAAAGGTGAACAAAATTAAGTTTTTGTCTGTTCCTTATATTCTATTGGAAGATGTGGTCATCCAAGAGAATAAGTGGATTAATTATCATGTCCAAATCGAATTAGGACGTTGTACCTTTTGAATCACAATCGCTATGGCCACAATATCTACCTCAGGCACAAAACAACCAGTAAGTATCTACTATTTAATATTGCACGGAGGAAATGTTTGGAAACTTTTCCAAATGAGGCAAAGCATATTATGAAACATAAGAACATTGTCATAAAACGTAGTATGGTAACATTCATGGCTAGGTAAGCCATGAATGTTGTATCGATTTATCTAAGTCCCATGAAAATATCCAGATACCAATAATTAAGATATGTATCAACATTGATCAGCATCCGTAAACTTCGCATTAGAAGGCTACCTAATGCACCCTACACAAACCAAAATAACAAATTGCTAACAATACAAAGAAGCGTATATTTTCGGCAGCAACAGATATCATAAAGTCTTAACAGCCAGTCGGACTGCACTTGCGCAGTTCAGCAGTCCATCAATCAATAAATAATTTCAGTTCGCTGCAGTGATAAGGTGTCGTGCTTTCTTCGCGTCCGCTTCAAAAAACGCGGAAGAAGTTGTTATCGTCACGCGAGGACCTGTTGAGTGTGAGACTTTAAGGAGAGATTAGCGGTGAGTACAACTCATTGTGTGTAAACTGGTAGGAATACAATCCCGGCATGTGATAACGCTGAGACCTAGTGGAACAAAGACCTAGACAAACGATATCTGTGTCATCATTTTTCTTGATACTAGGCTACCTCAGGGTTTGTGAAAGGCTACAAATATTCTTGATCTGAGTATTCTGTGATGGCTCCCTAGTGAAATATTCATCAGTATTTAGTTTGGAGATAGTTTTCTTTAGTGACCGAAGTCAAGATTAGGATACCTACGTAAAAATTTGCTGAAATTTAAACATTTTTCTTAATACTGGGCTACCTCAGGGATTGTGAAAGATTACAAATATTCTTGATCCGAGTATTCTGTGATGACTCCCTAGTGAAATATGGATCGGTATATGGCAGTGATTTACGTTCTATCATGATGAGATAGTTTTTTTTTTTATGACCGAAGTCAAGATTAGGACACGTAAACTTGCCCCGATTTTAGCATTTTAACTAGGTGACATTCAAATATTCTCGCTGCCTATAAAGGTTGGTTAACAATCGGCCTATTTGCTTATAGAAATGAACTCGGACGAGCTGAACGACCGAAAGCAGAAACTCAACAACATAATAAAGAAGATTACTGAGAGTCAGCTCCTGAAGATCAGGGAGGCGGACTCCAATATCCGGACTGTTCGTCAAGACTGCAAGTTCTCTATGAACCCTCAAGAACGAGATAACGGTTAGTAGCTACAATGTATTGACTTACATAGAAGACTAGGCATAATATCACGATTCCAGAAAGAGGAATACTCTAATTTTATTAAAGACTACAGATTTATTATAAGTGTAGATAATTGAGGTCATTAAGTAGCCATTCCAAACAACGACAACGGACAGCCTTATTGATGCTCGTTACGTAAGTTAACCCATAACTGGTCTCATAACATATTCATAAATGGATCGATAGCAAATATGCCCTACGGTGCTACGCCGTAGCGGATACGCCTACGACGTATCAAAACTTTCGCAGGTAGTAACAGGCAATGTGATCAATATTATATTAATAATTTTGATACTTTATTTATGTGATGAATAAAGAACATATTTTATTAAGACCTATTTATTAACATTCCAGAAATGCACAAAGCAATGTCTACGAAGCTGATCAACGACAAAGAGCTGTGTCACTTCGCGACAAACAGCATGGCATCATTCAAGGGTGATGTCGGCACTGCTGAGCTGCCAGCGTCGCTGCCCAAGCCGGTGGGGCCCGGGGTTACACTGTAGCTCGCACCCATACTGAAGCTGGTCATGAATTGTGAAGCTTCAGTTCTCCAAATTGAGGAGAAGTAAATACTAATCCATACTTAAATACCTGCCCCCAGCGATGTTTTCCGTGCTTGTGTAATTGACAATATTTTTTTGGCGAGTTTTCCTAATTGTTCTTAGCTTGACCAACAACGTTATCCTAAATTAAAATAACGTAATTAAACTACTGGTGTTATTACACACATTCTGTTTAAGCTTCGCCTTTAATATTGCCATCGTAACTTATCAAAATTAGAATTATTAAAAGCTCAATAATATTATCGAACTTATTCCCACAGTATGGGATGACCTGGAATAAGTAGCTAAAATGTTCAAGGCATCATATCCCCGTGTTTTGTGAGCATCCCTTGTATGAATGTCAAACGTTTTATCAAAAGCTTGGCGAAATCGTGCTGTTTTTGTTAGTACCAACATTCAGAATTCGGATGTGGACTGTACTCAAATATGTATAAAATTTTAACACGAAAAGGCAGTTTCTATAGTAAAAATAAAAAAAAACACAATATTTTCATCAATAAACAAGGGATTATTTTTTTATTTATTAAAATGTAATTAAATATTTCACCCTCAAGTCACGTGACAATGAACACCATTCAAAATGCGTGACGTCACTTGTTGCCAAACAAGAATTTTCGCTGTCAAGTACTATGGTGTTTCTTGAAATTTGGATTTGACAATTCGACAATGTTTGGCAACAAGTGACGTCACAGCCGGCGTTTGACAGGTATCCGCGTTTTGCCGCGAAATTTTAAATTGAATTTTAAATAAATTATTTTAAAGGTATTACTTGTAATAAAAAAATAATAATAAATAGTTTGGGCTATATTTGCTACTTATGCATGGTTTTAAACACTTTCCGAAAAATAGTCCACATCCCTATTAGTTATTAAAGTAGTGGCACAACGGATAGCACTACTCGACAGCCAGCAATATTGGATTGATCGTTCTGAGAGCTGAGGCGAGAAATATACAATTCTAATATATCACAATGCAGTAGCTCAAGCCGAGCTTCCCATAATCATTCTGCCTCCGCAGTTTTTAAACGAAATTGTATAATAGGGCTCGCTGTTAAATTAATCCTTTATTTCAAATAACTAAACATCGGATTTGATGCTCAAATTAAATACCAAAATATGCACTATCCATTAATTCATTTATTTTCTCACAGTGGTCGAGTTCTCTTGAGATACGCGCAGCATCCACAGTCTTATGTAATTTTCGCAAAATACAACAGGAATGAAACATGCCCCGGAAATATGTAGAAGAATGCTAAAATACGTAATAACGCTGCAACCGCTTTCATGATCCGATGTCTGCGTAAAACCTTTTATTTTATTGTATAGCATACCGTAGCACCCCGTAGTATTTTTTTTGTGATTGATTACCCAAATGTACTAGAAAACTGATTTCTGATAACTAAAATTATTATTTAGGCATAGTATAAAATTACACTTCTTAACACTTCAATACTATGCTTGTACGATAAAGTTACTAAATATGGCTTTATTCAGTCCTGCTGTCTCGTTCCAAGCTATTTTTCTGATATTTCTGACTTTAGCTCATAAACAGGGACTAAGTATCAAAATTAGAAACTACGTCTAGACTCAATGATTTCTCTAAGCTTTGTATACAAACATCATACTTAATATTAAAAATATGTCAAAAATGTCTTTAAACTCCAGCTCAATACACTATTGATTAATTTATCTATAGATTTATACATCTGGAAATTGTATGGTAACATTGTTTTATTTTTAAATACATATATTTTCATATTACAGTCATTTTGTCCTAATTGCATTAACTTGTGGTTCTAAAAGTTTAAAATTTCAAGTTTCTCACACATTTATGATGTTTGCATGCTAAGTGTCTAAGAAACTTGTAGATATAACTATTTTTAATTAAATCACTTCATTGTTCTTGAAGGTCACACTTTTGCACACACAACAAAATTTAGTAAATGAAACAGTGAAATATTTCTCGAAAAGTAGGTTTGCGGTTATATCGATAAGTTTCTTGAAATTTTCTACACTCTACAACAAAAACAATCACAGTGATCACTAGCTTCCTATTCTAATTAAGTGGAAATTTGAGACTGTTTTACAGTTTTCTAGTAGCATAGGTAATATTTAGATTTATAAGTATCGTCCATTGTATATAACGAGCTTATTTACAATAATTTGCACCACGATATTGTGAAAGAGTTATTTTCGAAACTTTATGCTTATTACGACCTAAATTGTGAATCCGCGACTGTGTTGAGCTAGGTTTAGTTTGCAACCGAATTTGTAACACAAGACTATACTTATGCTATTCAAATTATCCTGTTCAAGACTTCAACAGTGTTTATTCTTAGCCGATGTAAGCTTACATACATGTATGTTCGATTTATATGTCGTAGTCGTATTGTAGATTTGATCACTACTTGAAATACCCATGTAAGGTCGTCGTTGTCCTTTCCTGGGTAATAAAGAAAACGTAATACCGGATGATTGCAATTAATTGCGGCCATTTAAGCAATTTTACAATATGGCTACGACACTCATGGACTGTACAGACGACAGCACAGCAAGTTACCACAATCTGTCAAATTTCTGCAATAGATTTTCAACCTTATCATAAATGTGGAGGGTTGATATTAGATTGGTAAAATTTGACAGATTCGGGTAGGTTGACCTGCTGTCGTCTGTGCAATGTCCAGTATCATAGTGTTTACCTAACTTTAGGTAACACTCTACTATTAAACTATGTAATGAAAGTGGATAAGTGTTATTAATAGTAGTAGGAATCATATTGTTATTTAGTGGTTTTTGTATGTTATGTTAGTAGTAAAATGATTCTGTGAACAGTATGTTAAGTCAGTTAAGTTTTTATTAGGTTGTTATTTTAATCTTTGCCATTACACAGTTTTGCACTATTGCCATTGAAACAATATTACTGCTAAAGAGACCACTGAAGCTTAAATAATACACTTTTATACGAGAATTTCAACCAACCAGATTTTACGCAGTTTGAAAAATTTTATTATTTTAAAAATGATGGAACATAATTTCTGGCCACAGCCTTTTTAAATTCGGTCGTAAAATAATAAATCACATATTTACGAAAAATATTGTCATCTAAATAGAATTTAGATTTATGGTAAACAAAAAATAGCCATCAAACAACATTTATAGATGTTTTATCTCACACAATCCCTCAAGTGTGTGTCCACCACCAATCCTGAGTGTGTATAAGCACACATCCCTTGTCTTTGTATGCGCAAGCATTCGGGAGTGCTCATCAGTGGTCGAGACGCCAGCATTAACAAACAAGTACAGTTCAGCCGTTTTCGTGAGATAGAATACCAATAAAATCTATAAATACATTCACGGCAAAAGTATTTTAATTATGTTATTATCCGTTATGTTTGGAGATATTTAATGTAAGATATAATATCAGACTTTAGTTCGTAATTCAGTCTGTATTATTTAGTTCGTTATATTTAGTAAATTAATTGAATACATATTCTTTCTTTATTGTCTTCTTATATTTTCTTTCAACTTTCACATTTATGTTCAATACAGGTAGTAATTTTGACATGTTATCATCGTAATAATGAGTCATGTATTTAATCATAAAATTGTCATATCATTGTAAAAATGTATTTTCCACCATTATTCGTTTTTTTTAATTGATTTTGTTGCGATATTCTTGTACCTGTCCATTTACTACTCCTAGTACTTTTAAGGTTGTCTAGAATATTGATAATGAATGTATTTGATGCATACACTTGTGAAATATTAACGAATTGATGTCATATTTTTTGTCGGAATAAATGTTTATTGTGGAAACACGAGTCTTGAATTATTTTGTTCAGCCTTCCCTAAAAGACCTCAATATTTTTTTGCTTAAGTCGACTGAATTTTGTGGATGTTCAAAATAGGGGTATACAAAAGTATTTAATATGTAACCAAGTCAATAGTGGCACGACCTTCAAGCAGATCGATAGGTAAGTAAGCTTCATGTAAGCAAGCTGGTGCTGAAGCCTATAGTGGAAGCCTAGTCTAATAGATGTACCTATAGCGGTGATTGTTTTGTCAATCATAAGTAAGTCACCATTTGCCTGGCCTTTTCCCAACTTTTTGGGGTCGGCTTCCAGTCTAACCGGATGGAGTTCAGAACCAGTGTTTTTCATGGAGCGATTGCCTGTCCGACCCGATACCCATTGGTAAGACTGGTTGTCAGACTTTCTGGTAATCATAAGTACCTAAGTACTGTATAATAAAGATGAAATCATAGTGATGATATCTTTGGAAAATACGTAGTTAGTTCATAAAGACTTCATGGACTAGACTTTTATATTGGTTTAATCTGAGGCTAGAAAAATTACAAAATTTCGCAAACCATACATACATCATAGAACAAAGGATTTGCAAACAAAGAAATTATGCCTCATACTAAACTCCGGCCAAAATCTACTCAGGTCAAATAGTCAAACTTCGAAAACTATCTTTATATTGGATAAATCTGAGGCTAGAAAATTTTAAATAATCGGAAATCATACATCATAGAACAAAGGAATTGGAAACAAAGAAATGACGCCTCATACTGAGCCCCAGCCAAAATCTAGGTCCACAGGTAAAATAGGTCACAACAAACAAAAAAAATATTGNTAAATGTGGAGGGTTGATATTAGATTGGTAAAATTTGACAGATTCGGGTAGGTTGACCTGCTGTCGTCTGTGCAATGTCCAGTATCATAGTGTTTACCTAACTTTAGGTAACACTCTACTATTAAACTATGTAATGAAAGTGGATAAGTGTTATTAATAGTAGTAGGAATCATATTGTTATTTAGTGGTTTTTGTATGTTATGTTAGTAGTAAAATGATTCTGTGAACAGTATGTTAAGTCAGTTAAGTTTTTATTAGGTTGTTATTTTAATCTTTGCCATTACACAGTTTTGCACTATTGCCATTGAAACAATATTACTGCTAAAGAGACCACTGAAGCTTAAATAATACACTTTTATACGAGAATTTCAACCAACCAGATTTTACGCAGTTTGAAAAATTTTATTATTTTAAAAATGATGGAACATAATTTCTGGCCACAGCCTTTTTAAATTCGGTCGTAAAATAATAAATCACATATTTACGAAAAATATTGTCATCTAAATAGAATTTAGATTTATGGTAAACAAAAAATAGCCATCAAACAACATTTATAGATGTTTTATCTCACACAATCCCTCAAGTGTGTGTCCACCACCAATCCTGAGTGTGTATAAGCACACATCCCTTGTCTTTGTATGCGCAAGCATTCGGGAGTGCTCATCAGTGGTCGAGACGCCAGCATTAACAAACAAGTACAGTTCAGCCGTTTTCGTGAGATAGAATACCAATAAAATCTATAAATACATTCACGGCAAAAGTATTTTAATTATGTTATTATCCGTTATGTTTGGAGATATTTAATGTAAGATATAATATCAGACTTTAGTTCGTAATTCAGTCTGTATTATTTAGTTCGTTATATTTAGTAAATTAATTGAATACATATTCTTTCTTTATTGTCTTCTTATATTTTCTTTCAACTTTCACATTTATGTTCAATACAGGTAGTAATTTTGACATGTTATCATCGTAATAATGAGTCATGTATTTAATCATAAAATTGTCATATCATTGTAAAAATGTATTTTCCACCATTATTCGTTTTTTTTAATTGATTTTGTTGCGATATTCTTGTACCTGTCCATTTACTACTCCTAGTACTTTTAAGGTTGTCTAGAATATTGATAATGAATGTATTTGATGCATACACTTGTGAAATATTAACGAATTGATGTCATATTTTTTGTCGGAATAAATGTTTATTGTGGAAACACGAGTCTTGAATTATTTTGTTCAGCCTTCCCTAAAAGACCTCAATATTTTTTTGCTTAAGTCGACTGAATTTTGTGGATGTTCAAAATAGGGGTATACAAAAGTATTTAATATGTAACCAAGTCAATAGTGGCACGACCTTCAAGCAGATCGATAGGTAAGTAAGCTTCATGTAAGCAAGCTGGTGCTGAAGCCTATAGTGGAAGCCTAGTCTAATAGATGTACCTATAGCGGTGATTGTTTTGTCAATCATAAGTAAGTCACCATTTGCCTGGCCTTTTCCCAACTTTTTGGGGTCGGCTTCCAGTCTAACCGGATGGAGTTCAGAACCAGTGTTTTTCATGGAGCGATTGCCTGTCCGACCCGATACCCATTGGTAAGACTGGTTGTCAGACTTTCTGGTAATCATAAGTACCTAAGTACTGTATAATAAAGATGAAATCATAGTGATGATATCTTTGGAAAATACGTAGTTAGTTCATAAAGACTTCATGGACTAGACTTTTATATTGGTTTAATCTGAGGCTAGAAAAATTACAAAATTTCGCAAACCATACATACATCATAGAACAAAGGATTTGCAAACAAAGAAATTATGCCTCATACTAAACTCCGGCCAAAATCTACTCAGGTCAAATAGTCAAACTTCGAAAACTATCTTTATATTGGATAAATCTGAGGCTAGAAAATTTTAAATAATCGGAAATCATACATCATAGAACAAAGGAATTGGAAACAAAGAAATGACGCCTCATACTGAGCCCCAGCCAAAATCTAGGTCCACAGGTAAAATAGGTCACAACAAACAAAAAAAATATTGCACTTGCGCAATGAATAGTTACGACCATCAATCAATATTGAGTCTGAGAGCGTCAGGGACCATTCCCGGGCCGGTTGCAGCTGTCGGTAGACGCTCTGTGATCTCGTTCCGCATATTGAAAGGAGCTTGACTTCTTCTCTACCTGTTGAACCAACGCATACAGCAGTAAGGTAAGTACCCTGTGACAACGGTACAGTTTAAGATTCTATAGAGTTTGAGTGATGACGTCATTAGGTTTATTGAGATCATCATTGAGACATCAGTGTGATAATAATAATATCAGATACATAGTATTGCGTCTTTAATATCTTGAAAGTGCGTGACATAAGTACAGCTGGTAAATTTTAATGATGACATCTTAAAAGGGACTGTCGATACAAGTTGTGAATGAGTCTGTCTGTATATAGTGGATATTAAGCTCCCAGTGAAACCTTTAGGGGCATAATAACTAATTACTATTGTTCTTATGATGATTTCTTTGTTACAGAAATGGCAGCTATGGGTGGTGGCGATGAGCCTCCGTTTCTACCGCCTTATGCGAAGGTGCGCCCCAATTTGGTCGAGTGGATAGAATCAATCTTCGAAGATTGCATGCTGTATGATCGTACAATCTTCTGTTCCTGCAACCTTTGTGAGCGGCAGATCAGCTCAGGAGGACACGTCATGACGTGCAGCGATCCCCATTTCGTGGAAGTGAAACGAAGCCCTGACGATCAGTTCAGTTACATAGGCTTTTTGAACGCTCGTCGAGAGGCCGCTATCCAGCGTGACTTTGATCGCATGGAAGCAGAGGCTAATGGAGGGGAACAAGCCGGAGAAGAATTGGTGCCTGAAACTGAGGCAGATGATGCAGATGATCCCCAGGCAGACGATAACAACACCGAATCAGAGGAACGCGAACCCAACAAGATCGAAGAGCCAGTTGATGATCTGTACCGCAACGCTTAAACAGTTCATGAGTCAATGTGACATACCGTGATGATTATCATTTCAATAGTTAGACACCCTGCATTAGATTTCATGTTTTCTTGGCTCGTTAGGTATGTCATATAATTACTGTGAATGTAGCAACGTGATTAAATCCTGTTTAAATGCTTTAAATGTACTTAGCATATCCCCATTGTCAAATTAATTAATTGAACACAAATTATTTATTCTTCTTGAGTTTGCCAAAAAAAAAATTTATAATATGTTTCAAGATAGTCTTGCCGTGAAACGGTTAGTACAGTTTACTTCAGAAAAGCTTTAATGAAATACTTCTGGTCCAAAATTTTACTATTAACTTAGTCATTCTGGACATATTTCAAAAATGATTTACAGATTTCGGTCTAACTTTGACAACAAATTATCAAAAAACGAGCTTATTTTAAAAGTACCTGTATTCATTTAACATTAGATAAGATATTGTGCTGCCAAATTTTATACTGCTTAAACTTACATCAGAACGAAAATATGTACTAAGGGAGGAAAGGGTTTTAATTATTATTTTAACAATTTTGGACTGTTTTCTACCTTTTTATTGATCGTTAAACTTACATTGTTTATGTTTTAGACCATTGTGTTACACCCTTTGCGTAATAAATGTTGAAAAAATTGATCTAAGCTAGTCGTTTTATTTATTCCTAGTTTATGTTCAAAGTTACATAGGACTGCCTTGTTGGTCTAGGTGCCATGGGTCTCGGGTTCGATTCCCGGGTCAGGCCGAAATCGCTTTATGGGTGTTAAAAAGTTTCACAAAGCAGCCTGGAGTTTGGAAGTTGGCGGTGTTGCCCCCCTGTCTGGGAGGGCACGTAAAGCCGGCGTCCTCGAATGCTAGTCAGTAGCAGTTGTGGTTATAATTCCACGTCAGAGGCCGTCAGGTGAATTGGAGAAAACTCTGACACTAGGGCTTGTTAGGAGATTAAACCTGCAGCTCACTCGATAAGTAAGAAGAAGTTCAAAGTGCACACTTGGTGACCGGGTGTTGGAGGCGCCCGGGAATCCTCACTGTGCGGACAGCCCAGAGGACACGGACGAGCACAGGGTTGAGGAGCGCCCTGCCTAAGAGGAGCACCACCGTGTCCTCATTGCGGCAATTCCCGTGCCCGGCCCTGGTCCGTACCATGGTTTGGAGCGAGAGGGAATGCAAAGCTTCTGTAAAGCAGTCATGCTAGTGCAAGAGGTGGCGATTGCGATTGAGAGTTTGCACCTCTCATCCCAGCCAGAGGTCTGGTGCGGTGAGTTTCGAGTAGCTCACCGTCCTTCCGTCTCTTAAAAGACGACAGGCCTGTGTCGGTGGCGTGCGTTGTTCCGCGCGCTCCTCTAAAGAAGCAGCAAATCCAGCGGGACCCCTTAGGGCTAAAGCCTGTCGGGGCTGTGGGTAGGGATTGCAATCCGGTATCATTTTCAATCCGGCCGG
Source organism: Heliothis virescens (assembly GCA_002382865.2). Taxonomy (NCBI): domain Eukaryota; kingdom Metazoa; phylum Arthropoda; class Insecta; order Lepidoptera; family Noctuidae; genus Heliothis; species Heliothis virescens. The sequence continues at coordinate 5,833,622 of NWSH02000323.1, forward strand.
ATCCGGCCGGATTAGCAAATATGCTGAAGGGTATATGTATTTGGCCCTCACTTTCGGCATGACGGGTCCACACCGAGCACGGTTGCTTCGGGAGGTACCTGCCTGTCCCCGTGGCGGCAATTGGCGGCGGCAAACTCTCGCGCCCAGCCGTGGTTCAAGCCATGGTGAGGGGCGAGAGGGAATGGGATGCCGTCGCCTCCTTCTGCGGAGCAGTTATGCTAGAGAAGCAAGCGGCGGAGCGACTGCGAATTCGCGCCGCTCATCCCAGCCGCCGCTGTGGACCTGGTGGTAAACACGGTCGCCGGGTGTCGAGAGACGCTCCCGGGCATCGTAGGCGTGGGTCTGTGCGCGATGAGTTTTCTGGTGGCACATCGTTCTTCCATCTCCTAGGAGACGATACTGAGGAGACACACCCGTGTCGGCGGCGCGCGTTGTTCCACGTGTTCCTCAAATAGGTCAACAAAACCATTAGGGCCAGAGACTGTCGCGGCTGCGGGATTGTTCGAAAGAGTTACCGCTGCTTTGGCACACAAAGGGCTCCAGAAGGGACACGGTGGGTTTTAGTCAAAGTCTGACCGGTCCCATATTCGTCAGGTCAGGATCTGATGATGGACACCCTGAGAAATCTAGGGCAACTCATGAACATTGCAGGCAAGCATCGACTGAATACTTGATATTGAGTTGATTATGGCTTAATTATTGGTTACGACTGCCACAAGTGCCACAGTGGGTATTAAAATATAGTTTTAGACCCAAAAACTGAAAAGCATAAAATTAAAATCTGTTTACAACAAAAAAATAACCAACTTCACAAAACACTGAAAGGAACCAAATAAAACTTTTAACATGGCTCTAGAAGTCGGTGGCAAAATAAACACAATCAACTGACCTGCAGACACCTACTTCAAGAGCCATGTGAAAAGTGTTATTTGGTCTCTTTTTCTCCCTCTATTTCTTACGAAGTCATTAATTTTTAAGTATTTCCTCATATGTAATCTGTTTCCTTTTACTTTTGACTCTCCGATAACCTTCTTTTTCTTGAGGATTTGACTTACTAGTACCTTTTTCAATGTATTTTTCGCGATTTAGAGTTTAACCGGATCCGGCACCGGATCCGGTGCGTTGGTGCCGGATCCGGTAGGTCTAGAAACACGCCGGATCCGCCGGATTACCGGATCCGCCGGACCGGATTGCAATCCCTAGTTGTGGGATTGTTCGATAGAATTACCCGGCCCTTGTATCTGGCCCCACACAAAGGGCTTAAAAAGGAACATGGTGTGTTTTAGTCAGTAGAGTCTGACACTCCCTCACGCTGCCCCTTAGCGGGAGGGGTTAGTGCTAGCCCACCGAAGAAAAAGGTAAGCATTTGACAATGATAGAAAAATAATACTCGTTATTTTACGCAAATGTTTAAATAGGTATTCAAATCACTTAAGGTGTAATCTGGATGACGAATCTGTCATGGCACACATGAGCGGCACGGCACAGCGCAACAATTAACTTATCATTTGAATTTGCCCCTAAATTGTATTTTATATAAAACTCTTTACAACCTCTGTGAGCTTGAAGCTACCTAACAACTTGAGTGGCCAGTGCGCTTCCAGCGTGCTTATAAGCTGCTAACTGACGATTCATCCGTCAAACGTTCACTCCAATTAAATTGAATGTTGTTGTTCCGTCTGTAGGTACATAAGAAAACAGTTTACTCCAGACAGAACTTGAAATTGTCCCTGGAGCTCCTGAATGTAGATACAAAGCAAGAACTACTCAGTGAGTGGAAGCCTCGCCACAAGCCGTGCAGTGCCGTACGTTTCATGTGTGCCATGACCTTACTTTCTGCAGAAAACCTTTTTATTTTATTCATTTTTCATCCAGATTTGCTAGTAACCTTTATTTCGGTTAAAATAAATGCAAAATTAATCCGGTGGCTACGGTGATGGAGGATAAGTTTCGATGTTTGGATTCATTTTAGTTTAGTTTAGGAAAAAACAGCCGTTAACAGCTGGTTCTAGTCAGATAAAACGAAAACGTTTGTCTCAGCTCAGTTTTCCTATTTATTTTCTACTTCAACGGTTCGTTTAAAACAAACCTCTTGCAAAATGTTCATAAGTCATACGAGTATCATTTCCATCTGCTTGAATCCTATTTTTATTGGCTCCTCCAAAATCACTACCTGTAACAAAGGGCAGAACATTAAACTTTTTTATATAACAAAACATATTATAGAACATATTATAATCTAAATTCAGATATTGACATAGTGAATGGATTTTATTGGTAATTTTATCCCCATATCTCAAGCTCTTCGAAGTGAATACTGCAATTGATAGTCTATTATACCTCTAGTATCATTAGATAAGTAACTAAATCCAAAAACTGGCTACAAGTTTGGAAGTTTAGGCTTCTGCCTCGTTGACTTGCATTGATACATTAAATTATTACCCAAGCAATGGACACATTATACATACAATGCATGCCTTATTGTTTAATTACATTATTACATTTCTTAATTTTACCGCCTATTTTGGACTTATTATATTTGGTTATTTGGCTGTGGCAACTTTCTTTCGCATTTAGAACTACGTATAACAGCCATGTATGCACAACTCCCTACTGCAACTGCGCGGTTCAGGAAGGAACAAAATCAATAAAATAATTTTTGAAGGCGTTGTCGCCCGGGCCGGTCCGTATCTGATCAGCTCCTAACTTCTGGTGTCCATTTGGTGTTAATTGGGCAAAAACAGCGAGAAAATGTCTGGTAAGTACCTACTAACTATAAGTTGGTTTAATTAAAGTTTTATAGCCGTGCCTAAATTGCAAGGGTTTTTGAAGTTGCTTATAAAAGTGTGCTAGTGAAATCTTTTTATATTAGCCCTTGCGAATGGGGTGGAAAAGCATTTTTATTAGGCATCGAGTGAGTTGTTTGCGTTTAGCTCAAATATTTTTGCCAAAAAAACTTTTCATGTAACAAAGACGACATGACAAAGAAGTCTTGACTCAAACTGTTTAATGTTGCGGCGAGTTTACTTAAGGCGAAGGATACTTCAAAGTAGTTACAATGTGCTAAGACAGCGATTTTTTGCAGCATTAGCCATGGCAGCGATTTGCAGTTCTTTGTTTAAAAAACACGGCTGAAGTTAAAATGGCGACCACGCCCTTTTTGCGAAAATATTATTTTCAAATAGTGTATTTGTAATGCAAATGTGTATTTGAGACTTTAAGGGGGACTTTTGAGACGTATCCAGTATTTAATTTTCGTATTGGTATTGGCACATGGCCTATCTTTTGTCTTTGTTCCTAAAAAACTTTCTACTGGAAGTGCTTTGCTTTTAAATTGGGGCACATAACTAGAATAATAAAATTATAAATACTGCGAATATTATTCCTCGATTATAATTAGAAGACGAACTATTTTAATAAATAGATAAATTTAATTAAGGTCTCAAAATTATCAGTATTTCCATTTTTATCTTTCCCCAAAAGTGGTTATTATGCAAATCAGTAATTGTACATTTTATGGAATTCCAGATATGGAGGACTACGACGTGATGGTGGAACAGGAGCTGCTGGAGGCCGGCCAGAGGAAGACCGAGAAGAAGTATGCCGTAGCACTGTGCGTGGCTGCCACATACGTCCCGGAGACCAACAGCATACTCATTGCTGCGGTTTGCAAGGATACCAAGATCCCCGTCCCGCCGAAGGAGCAAAATCCTTCCAAGAAAGATAAAAAGGATAAGAAAGACAGGAAGGACAAGAAGGACAAGAAGGACAAGAAGGATAAGAAGGATAAGAAGGACAAGAAGGACAAGAAGGAGAGGAAGGAAAAGAAAACCGAATCGTAAATGATTCGCGCCTTTACGTGTTAATGTGTGTGTATCGATGTCGTGTCGTGGAGTTCGCCTCTTCCACATGGTTATATTTCTTTATTGTGACTAAACCATTGGTTAGTAACTCTTTGGCTGTCAATAAATAATTATTTAACATTATAATATACATCCAATACGGATCTATCGCAGTCTAACACTGAGGTTGTTACATCTTTTCAACGAATAATTGTATTCCATGTCGTATTATGTGAAATTTATATTTTTATTTGAGTAATTGAAAAAATCATAGCAAAACTTGAATTAATTTGTACATATCAAGTACATAGTGTTTGTTATTCTTAAACAAGTTAGGGTTACTTTAGTACTATTGCAAGTTTTACTTATTTAAGCATTAACTCAACAACCTAACAGGGTGTAAAAGGACTACTTGTATTCGTTATACTTTAAGATAACTTTGATATTTTTTAGACAAAAAAAACTTTTTTGGTGTTTGTTATGTAATGTTTTCTAGTCGCCCTAGACCCTCATTTTTCAAATAAAAATGGCGATACTCGCATGGTTTTATTTTGTATTTTCTAACCTTTCCCAAGGGTGGCGACCAGGACGTAGGTATATAATGTAAGTAGCTTTCTCAATTAGCATGGAAGCAGAGGTTCATAATAGCCGTTGCTTGCACTTCGCATTATGGTAAATGATAGTCTCATTAGTGAATGGGGGTTCAGTATTCCAATCAGATAAGGTATCCTGCTAATTATGAAATTATGACAAGTTCTCTGTAGCTTGGTAGGTTCATATCATCATCTTCCTGCCCTTATTTCAATTTAGTTGGGGTCGGCGCAGTATGTTTTCTTTTTCCATTCTCTTCTATTTGCCCTCATCTCACAAGTAACATTCTTCCAAGACATATAAGTAGGTTCATCTGTTGTATTAAAGGTCATCTGAGGTATGATGATGATGTATCATTTAATATCTTTTATGGTCTTCAAGTTGAATTCAACAAAGAGACATAATGTTACAGTTATGGGCTTAATTGGTGACAGGAATTAGACATGAGTACAGTCATTTATAAGTATGAGATATATTTATGCACTACACAGGTTCCAGATAAAATTCTAGAAAGCTGTCTGAGAGATCATGGTGTAGAAAATTGGTCAATATTAAAAACATTTCTATAGCACTGTCTACAAGTGATGACAGGAATGATGTTTGTGGTGGTGGCAAGAATGAAGCAGATACCATAGGAGGCTACAGCATCCATAGACATATGGCAATTTCCTGATTACGGGTTAATTACTGATGCAAAAGAAGCCTAGGGACTGAAGAAATGTTGCTAGATTCAGAAGCTCATCCTCTTGAGCTGCCAAGAGAAGAATGAAGTATATGCTACTTTCTAGAATGCAAAGTTCAGATTTGTGTAGCATAGCCTTTCAAATATAGGTATGTCTACTGTCTAGAGTATAGGTATGTTAAGGCTTGCAGTACTAGCAGTAGGGTGTGTCGGCTTCAAGTCTGGCTGAACTGAATTGCACTTGCGCACAAAGTTTGTGCATCAATCAATAAGAATTTCAAAACGCTGTGATTTAGTGATCGCTCCTTTCTTTACCGCGTTTTAAGTAAATATCTTTGACTTAAATAATAAGTGTCGTGTCTTGATTGGGAAGTTAAGCATCCAGAGTATTCTGTAAGTATATTCAGTATCCTGTTTTGATCTAGTGTTAGTATTGAATCTCGAGACATTGGTAATTGTCCTTAACCCTTTCTAAGTAGTGGGGTGTATCGTGACAACTAATTGCAATATGATCGTACGCAAATTAGCACTTTTGTAGTTGATTATGATCCAGATAGGGGAATAGTGGAATTCGGTTTAATATCTTAATTAGTGTCAGAAGAAAAGTTATTGTTCTTCTTTATGTAGTTGTTGAGATTCTCAGGTAGGTGTTGAGTCTTTTTTTCGAATATAATGTCTTCCCGATTTTAAATAAACTTTTTTAAATTAAGGACTTCTGTAAATATGAACTTTTGATGCCAATCACTACTAATAGTTATTACTTATTATGGGCCTAAACTAATGGAACACTAGCTTCCTCCAGCGGTCTCAACCGAGTCCCGTGGGTATTACTCGGCGCACTCGGATAAAAAATAGCCAATAACTTTTTCGATAAATGGTCTATTTAACTATTACTGAAACAATTTTTCAAATCAAATAAGTAGTTCCTGAGATTAGCGTGTTCAAACAAACAAGATCCTCAGCTTTATATTATTAGTATACCTATTTATATCATCTGCCTAGCCTTTTCCCAACTACGTTGGGATCGGCTTCCAGTCTAACCGGATGCAGTTGAGAACCAGTGTTTTACATGGAGCGACTGCCTGTCTGACCTCACAACCCAGTTACCCGGGCAACCTGGCAACACTTTGGTAAGACTGGTTGTCCCAGACTTTCTTTCTGACTACCCCTAACGACAGCCAAAGATGTTCAAATGACAGCCAGCCCACCAGTTTATCGTGCCTTCCGAAACACAGAAGAACTCGTTATAACAAGATGGTCACCCATCCACGGACCGACCGCGGCAAGCGTTGCTTAACCTTATGTCCGATCTATCCGCGCAGCTTTGACTTAGCCACGAGCTCTCCCTTTATATTATTAGTATAGACTCCTTTATACTATTAGAATAGACTTTCAAAAAAGAACCTCATCATTAGGTGTAGCTTTTATATGTAACAATAATAACACTTGGTGTCTATAATAATACTTGATGTTTTTTCATCAACATTCTTACTAAAAGTGCTAACATATCCAAACATTTGATTCCAGCAATGGGCACCATCACACACCAGGACAACGTGAACCGCAGACTCCGCACCCAAGAGTACGCGATGAAGCATATGAACAGGACCGACGCTATAAAGGACCCAAGCTTCAGCTGCCGCAGTGACATCATCACGACGTCACTGTACTGCGAATGTAAGGACTGCCTCAAGTTCTGCTGTTACGCGAAGCCTATTCAATGCATTGATCCCTACCTCATAGACATGAGGTTCACTCACTGGATATACGAGGGGCTCGTGGCCGCTAGCAAGACGCAGACGGTTGCAGCGCCAAGTGTTGATGAGGATGAGCCAAAGAACAAACGTCGTAAGGTCTAAGGAGTTACTTGATTTTCTGACGTTTTTGCGATTAGGACAAGACATTTTATTCTAGTTCTTGTCCTTCTCTGTACTCGTATTTATACTAGTTTTATGAAGGTGTAATTTGTATGCAGATGATAACCTTATATATATGTTATTCTGAAGTAGATATTGAATTCCTAAATATTTTCAAGAAGGTGAACAAAGTTAAGTAATGCTGCAATGTCCGTGGATGGGTGACCATCATGTCATAACGAGTTCTTCCGTGTTTCGGAAGACACGATCAACTGATGGGTCCCAGCTGTTATTTGACCATCTTTGGCAGTCGTTACGGGTAATCAGAAGCCGAAAGTCGACAACCAGTCTTATCAATGGGTATGGTTTGCTGGGATAACTGGGTTTGGAGGTCAGACCGGCAGTCGCTCCATGTAAAGCACTGGTTCTCAGCCGACCCCAACATAGTTGGAAAAGGCTAGGTAGATCTGAATAAACGATTCTGTGTTTAATAGTATGGTCGAATTCACCTTACGGGAAACACACTTTTCATAAGCCTACTTACATACTTACCTACAACAATATAGTAGGTATATACCTTTTGAAGATGAATGAAGATAGCTACGAATAGAACAAGCTTTGTTTCATAATTATCTGTCTTGAACGGTACGAGTAAAAAAACTTACATTCAAGTTATTGTAATTGAATGTCGATGTGATGTTTATTATCTACTTCAGAAATCATTTGTGGGTATTTTGATAAATCAAGGAATTTCTGCGCATCTATATAATTAGGCTTAAGATTTTTATATCCATTTTATATCAATTTTGAATATTGACTCAGTATTTATGTAGCTTTTTTGATACTAGCGCATATACAGGCAATGAAAAGCAATTCTATGATTTTAATCTTTAAAGTGTGTACGAGTATGTTGTGAATTAGTTTTATAATGTGTCATTGGTGTTTCATGTTATTGAAGACGTCTTATAAGGAAAGCAACTCAGACTTAAAGGTATTTTACAATAACATCAATAATGTAAGTATTCATTATTATTCTAGCAAGGAGCCAACTGCATTATATTTTATTTAATGATTGAATGAAAATAGTGATTTTAAAAGGTTCGCTAAACGAAGGCTGATAGATATTATAGTGGAAAGTGTAGTGTGTGCCAATTTGAAACTGTCATTTAAATTAAACCTGCCGTACCTATTTGTTTTGGACCGAATTTTCAAAATGGAGGAGGTTCTCAAAAAAAACATTAATCCGAATGTTTGTGAATGAACGTCTGACCGGATTTGAATAATATAAATAAGGGTATGTTCGCAGTTTGGCCCAATTGTCACCAGGATAGGATCTGATGGTGGAAACCCTGAGAAATCGACTTTTAAAAATTGTAGGCACGGAATGAAAACTTCGTATTCGTATGTATATCGGGTGAGTCTATATGACTGATGGTTTGCACCTTACCTGATGATGGAGACGACGGATAATCAAGGGAACTTAACATCGGTATGTCGCAACTACCACGTGTTTGGGCTCATTTGATTCGTATTGACGTGTTCTTTACACCGAAATGTTATGATACCATATCAGACCTGAATGAAGGCACATTGAGGTTTGGGGAACTCCTTAACGGTCGATAGCAGCTAACTACCTCGTCTTTGGACATATTTTATTTATATTGATAAGGACTTTCCACGATTATGGGTTACGATTACTTCTAATTAAGGTGCGTTAATTATTTATGAAACTTCCCTGTTGTGTGTTTAAGGTACACAAAGTATTAATCTCATAAACTGTGATTTATTATTAGGAGTATTTATTTATATCTATTTTTTTATAAGTTAGGTGTAATTCACAGTGATTTGTTTACGGGTAGTCTTATTAATTTTAAGATTGTTTGTGTAATATATTATGTCTCGTTATTCACTTCTTATGATGTCAGACAAGTGCAAGTGTTAAGTAATATTTTGCATATTATTGTGAAAACTTTTAAATTGTATATGATAATAATGTGTTTTATGTAATTTTTATAGGAATAAAGGATTTTGAATTCTTCTTTTGCTGATTTCTTTAGATTGCTTGATTTTATGTGGTTGGTAACAGTAGTAGGATAAAATATGTTCTCATGTTTTAGACAACATTTAAAACATGTCCTGTTATGAGTTATGTTGTGTATTTTGTAAGTATAAAGGTAAGTCAACAAAACCACAGATTTTCACATCAAGATATAATTAAAAACTGTCAAGAATATTTTAACATTTTGGAGCGATAGATAGACATCAATAATGTTTGAACAAGTAATAAATACAGTAATATTCAAGTATTAAAACTAAAAGGATCAAAGTCAATAAGTACATCATGGCGTTATCAGAAGAGAGGTAATGTAGTATATACAGTTTGTTATCAAAATCCTAATTGAATAGATATATATAAGCTCAATAAGACAAGGAGTCTTATTGAGCCGCTCTAAGACGGTAGATACTTAATCACAAATATCAAACACACAAATCTATCAATTTAAAGAATCAATAAGCCGTTGGACTCAAGCTGGTTCAGTAGTCCTCGCTCAAGTTGTTCAAATAAATGATAATCTTTGAGCTCAAGAACATTTGGAGAAGGTAATCCATACCAAGGAAAACTATCAAGATAATCAGGATCACAATGAGGGCCTGAACATCTTGCGGATTGGCGGTGAAGTACTCAACTATGCGGTCTAATAGGAACACCATTATCACAAATACACTGACCACTAAAACAATAGGATTCAGTTAGTAAATAAGCCTACGTTGGTTTACATCAAAATGGCAACAGAATCAACACAATAAAAGTTTTATAGTAGAATCACTGTCACACTTATAGAGTTCTCGAACCACAAGTGAAGAACTGGTCTGGTTTCCTTGTTCAATTAATGGGGTTAATAGGGTTTGACAAAGACTCCACAGGTGCTCTTTATTCTTGAACTTGGTGAACCAACAGGTAGCCACGAAGAACCCGCCGCTCCTCTCAGACAAATTGCAGAGGAGGTCAGATGAGACAAAGGGTTGATGTTGTAGGCCTCTCAGGAGCCACAGGATAACCTCGCAGAAAGCTGACGAAGATTGAAGATCTGATAGCTCTGCACTTTCCACCAGTCAGTCAGATGCCAAAGAGACACAATTTTCAAGACTTTTTTTCAGTTTGGCACAATTCGGCGCAGCGATCCTCACTCCACACATTCAGGGGTCACAGTGAAAATTCGAGCATGCATCCTATATATCTATGTGTATTGAAAGTAATGATTTTGCATCGTTACTATTTATATCAACAAATCACGATCGTTTATATTGACGTCAGTGCGCTGTGATTGGTGTTTTTGAGTCACGTGACTTTCTGGAACATTCGGGAACCTTCGAAACTATATGTATTTTACAATTTTGCGTTATGTTTGTCATTTTCCTGCATAGAAAGTGGTGCCATACCGGAAATGCGGTGAGTTTTTGAACCTTGTTAGGGCGATTTCACCAGGGCCTCTGGTTTTAGGCTGTATTCACGAGAGAGGGCCATGTTGTTAAGTGATGCCAACCCTGAATAACTCTCGTTAAAAATGAGTCATCCTCATACTTAGCATCATAACAACTTAGTTGACGCATGGGCATATAGTGTGCATATAAAGTTAATTATTATGATTTTGTACAAAAGCTTTGTTTCAAATTTGCCACACTGGGTATCCAAAATAACAATGCAGTGGAGGGGGGCGCTTCGAACAAATACCCCTGACATCCAGAGAATCGGAACAGGATTTAGTTCCGGTTTCAGCCACCTACCTGAGTATATTAGCATAAAAACAATATTGCCAGTAGAAAAAATGAATTTTCTGGCTAAAAAAATATTTTATGTCAATTATTGTTTTAAACCAAAACTTTCTTGTTTTTTAGAAAATTATAGTTACCCTAAGATGCTCAGATCTATAATGGTATATACATACTAAAATCTGATTATTAACTGTTTGAATTAATTACTCTGATTAACTAAAAATGCATAGATATCAAATTGTCAACTACTGTAGCTTTATAAATATTCATTATCAGCTTTTCCCGGCCGCGTCCTAGGGAACTACTTGCCGCACCCGCAGGTTTTAGAGCACCCGCACACTGCAGACTTTTAGTCAGCCAATAGCTAGTTCGGGCTCATAAATCAGTATGAAGATGAACAGTAGTGTGCACACTACAATGATGAGGTATTTTGCCGGTATAAGACAAACTAAAAACTTTGATTGGATTGGCGACTTTGTTTAAAAAAAAAATTTGCCTACCAACGGACGAACTGTCGGCCGACTGTAATTTGGTCTGCGGTGTGTGGGGACCCTTAGACTTGGGTTAAATTTTGCCGTGAAAACTGGACAGACAGACTGGAAGAGTTTCTTTCGCATTTATAATTACTAATCAAAGGTTGAGTCCAATTCAAATGCTTGGTACGTACCAAAGAAGCCAATTTGGTGGGAGTTTGGAAAACCGCTTTATTTTTCAGCATTTTTGGCAGTCTACAGATTTTTGTTAGGCTTCTCTGAACGGGCAAGCCAGAGTAATTTCAGCGCCCAGAGCCTTGAGAAATCGTGTGAGAATAGGACAACAATTATGATGGATTTCACTCATATTATCTGCATCATAAAAAAGTCATTTTAGCAGACCTAGACTAAACTGTGTTAGACTCGGAGAACGATCTCTTAATAGTAGTACAACTGCTTTTATTCAAGTACTTACTAATCAAAAATTCAAGCACAAGGCAACATCAGGTAAGTTATTGCCGATTTACAAAATTGACAGTTTTTAATGTGTGCCACACTGATTGTGAAAAAACATAGGGTCTGCACTAGCCAAGCGCTCCGCCCACAAATCAATAACAACGGGCTTTGGCGAGCTTCGCGGCAGTCGGGGTAGCCAACTGAATTTATCATACACTTGGCTAATTAACCGGATTTTTCAACCGCACTAAGGTAAACAAACCCATAATAATTCTCACATTTTTTTGTCATTAAAATAGAACCCAGTGCTTAAAGTTACAAAATTCCTAGTAGATTACCGTTCTGGTAAATGACTTCTTTCGTCGATTCTGTGACCAGATTTATGTCCCACAAGCTGAAGCTATTTCTGTGACCTATAAAATTCGGCAGTTTTGTTTACAGCTGCTTAAGTTACAGGTAAATGAACTGAGGGTTAACTTATCAGACGCAGGAAATTCAAAAAATATATTTTATCTCTTAAGTAATGATCATTTAGGTTCCAATCATCAGCTTTTATGATTCCTATACAATGCTTAATTTACTCTACATCTCATTCCAGAAATGAACCTGGCACAAGCAAAACAGAAAGATAAGGAGATGGAAAAGAAAAAAAAGGGGAAGAAAAGGGCCAATTTCCATGTACTGGTGGCCATGATATCACCTAATGACATAGAAGATGATTCCGTAACTGTCGCCCCAGAGAAGAATGAAGAAGAACCGAAGGAAAATGACAAAAATGTGTCTAAAACCCAAGGATAAATAACTACTTTCGGCGGCCGTATATTTTACTGTTAAATTTATTATGTTCCATCGCTGTCATTTTATATCGGTTGTGATTTTTGTGAACAAAATTGTAAGCTTAAAAAATATGTTGTTTAAGCTCCTATAGCTTATGAATTAATTTGTAAATTCATATCAAACATTTCATACCATATCAGGATACTTTTAAGTAATATGACATTTTTAAGACTAATTTCAATTCATAACCTGTATAATTTTGTATTCTGTTCTGATCCTAAACATATCCTTTGTAACAAATTATGTAAATTAGCCTTAGTCATGCACTGATTCAATACTTAATCCAGTTACTATGTACTTAATAATTCTAAAACTGTCTCATCACTAATTGTGTTACCAAAAACCATTACTGTAATATCATAATAGTAATAAACATTTTAAAGAAAAACATTGTCATCGCAGAACATCATTCAAAAATGCTATCCACGGTTACATTTTTCTTTTGTTTTTCTTAAGACTGCATCCTGTCCGATCCTAAAAGACTGTGCAATTTTAACCCCAATATTTTACATTTGATACACTTTTTTTAACGTTTTGTAATGACTTATTTGTTGTCTATTTCTAAAACTTATGTAATTTTACACTATTAAGCTCTATTACAATATGTTATCATAATAAAACTCTTCAAAATCATTGTGTATTTATTTACTAAACCTAATAGCGTCTAAATAGGTACTGAAAGACAAAAGTATAGACTCATCTTAATTAGTACAACGCAGACGTTATTGTTCTACTACAAAAGATATATTAGGTTTACTTTAATGGTACAGTGTTAGCTATAGGTGAAACAAACAGAGCTATATCTATGCTCTCCCAGTCAGCAGGTAGCTAGTCAATAGCTCCAGAATCGATAGATATTTCGTGTAGGTGTAATAGCCGTGGTGGACGCCATTTGTCCAACCTCTACGTCTAACCTAAACCCCTGGTTCTATGTACTAAATAGGTATCAGTTATTGACGTGAGCTTGTTTATGTCTAGTACATTTTGCGAGATCTGATCTGTGAAACAAGGAACTAATTTGCACTTGCGCACAAATACTTAGTGCATCAATCAATAAATATTTTCAGACGTCTTTATTTGGGTGGAGCTGTGGAGCTGTGATCCTGTGATCAGGGATAAAGTGACACTGAAGCAAGAAGTTCGTCTAGAAGCAACCTGTTGAGTGTTCGAGGCTACCCCTTTATGTAAGTGCTACTTTTTGTTGACACCTTGCTCGCTGAAACGGCGTCTTCAAGTGATAAAAATACTCGGTGAAACCGGCTTCGTACTAAAGTAGTTAAAAATAACAAAAATATTCTTTAATTCTGAGTTATAATATGAGTGCTTATGTTTGTCATTTCGTGTGTTTTTTATTTTTGGTGAGTTTCTTAATTTAAAGCAAAAATTAGACTCATAAAGAGGCAATATGTGTATGGTAGGTGCATTACGGTGTACACGTAAAAACCAAAAATTACCAACACAAGTGATATTTATTGATTGTTTAATTAAATGACTTCGGGTTTTTATGAATTTAAAATAAACATTATAAAATATGTAGAACTATAAGAAGCTACAAAAACAATGATGAAAATGTGTGATGATAAGACTTTTTTTACCAGTCTTTATTTCCGAAAAACCTGACGTTTAGGTTAATCAATATTCTTATTGTATCTAAATCACTATAATTGAGGTATTTTATATTTCGTGAAAGCTGTTCAGATAACAATATAATGAATTAAAGCTTATTCACATTTTATCCAGTTGTAGACATAACCTTTGAATTAAGACTGGCGCCCGATGTCAAAATGTCTCTAATCGAAAATTATATTACGTCACCGAGTTACTGTTAGATTATTTATTAATTACTATTAAAAAAAATAATTTATTTTGTGATTTATCTAACCAGCGTTAGATAAGAAAGATTTTGACTCAACTAAGCATCTAAAAACTATTAATGTAAATGTATGTTCATACGTTACTGTTGTTTTGGCCCTAAATTAACTTATAACGTACGTACGTGCTTCCCATTTATGGAAGCACACCAACCTTTTGGACAAAATTGATAAAATAATCC